>JAVSBV010004330.1:0-12859 GCA_033117975.1 Parotocinclus spilosoma | reverse complement strand
GGGAGGGAGGGAGGGAGGGAGGGAGAGAGGGAGAGAGGGAGGGAGGGAGGGAGAGAGGGAGAGAGGGAGGGAGGGAGAGAGGTCTTCACCCTTAGTAAAACTTAGTCCTGTAATTTTAGCTGCTTCAAATGTTTATTAGGTGGCATAAATCTGAATGAACTTTTTGTATCGGTCTAAAAGTTGATGTATATCGTGTTTTTCAGTATTTAGAACCAATGAACACTCAGGAAAGTGCCAGAACGTTTTAGTGTTTTAAAAGAACATAGGTGAGCTCCAGAAACCATTAATTTTACAAAACACTGACAAGCTTCAGATTCAATTAGATCTCCAGAATACTAGGAGACCTAAAACAAAAAAAGAATAGCTCCAGAATCAGAGGAGGGCATTGGAACGTAAGAGCTCCAGGATCTTGTAGTTTTATAAAAAAGAATCCCAAACCTTGGAGAAATATATCTGTATTTATTTCTGCTTTTGCCAACTTACAATCAATTTATTCCAGCTGTTTAAAATGTTTATTACGTGGCATAAACCAGATATGGGTGTTTTGTCATGCAACCCGATTAACATCATAACCCTGTTTAATTTAACAGTTACTTGATGATGGTGTGAAATCAGAGATTTGGCAAGTCAAACGAATTTTGACAGCTGTAAAATCTCCAGTGTGTCATGCTTATCACGCTCCCTCTTTACTGTGTATAAAGTAGATGCCTTGTAATAATTACATAGCTTCCACTAATTACATGGTAACACATTTTAGCAATTAAACATGCAGCTGACTGCTGATAAAGAGGCATGGGGCACGAGATAGTTAATTAGTAATGAGGAATTGCAAAACTGGGGAATTAAAAATAAACACCATTTGCATAAGGCCGTTCCCAATGCACATTCGTCCTGTTTTATTTATATTTGCAATCCATGCTTTTAAGAGGGGCTACATAATGAGACTCTGCAATACTTTTAAAATGTGTTTAAAAATGCTATTCAAAACTGCAAAGATATATTAAAGATATGTTAAACTGCACAGTGTATTTTTTAAAAGTTTCCCTGCTTAAAAGATTTTACTTTTTAATGCTTAAACTTAGCAAAGGGTAACCTAGATCTTTAATCATACTTCACGGTCTGCCCAGTTGTCCCATCTGACTGGCTTAAATCTTTTTATAGACCCATCTAACATGTTTAATGCTTGTTTAAACAAACCAGAAGTTTATAGATAAAATGGTACAGAAAATTGGCAAGGATCAAAACTCGAATGTGCTGGTCAGGGGAACTATGAGAAGTGTGGCGTTCTGAGAGTCAGTGGGACCAAAGGAAGAGTCCAGTCCATTACTTTTTAGTTGAGTCCAGCTGCTATAAAGTTGCCTAGCAGAGTCATTAAAACTACAAAGAAATAAATAAATAAACACACAAGCATAGTGCAAACTGGCCAAAGCCACAGCATTCATTGACCGTCTACGTGCTAATTAAGGTTAAGCTGAACATCTGAATGATGCAGTTAGAGAACATGGAAACATTTAAAGGAACAGCAGGATGTCAGTCCTATTATCTGTCAAATCACTAAAGAATAGGGAATTGTCCACACTGATCAAGCCTGGATGTTTCATTTGGTCTGAAGCAAAGCTACCATTTCTATTTTGAAACTTTTTGGTACCAAATTGCCATGTTGTAATGTTATACAGTGGACAGCATTTTGGCCTCAAGGCTCCAGGAATTCCCAGTTTAAATTACATTCTGTCCATGTCTCCTCTCTGTGTGAGTTACCTCATGGAATTCGGCTTGCCTTAACCTTACTAGCCTCAGAAAGGTTAAAACATAGCGTTGCCTTCATTCATGAAACGTGAGCGGAGCAACTGTGTGTATAAATCATTTGTAAAACACTTTTCTGCATTCATGAAAATGTTCAAGTTTAAAATGTTCATATGTGAAAAGAAATGTCATGTTTCTGAGCACACATAAAGCACTTGTAACATTCAAAAGGAAAAAAAAGTCATTACATGTTATAGAATTACCAACAAAATAATTACATAATGCATAAAAATACAAGTTACCTCAACAAGCACTGTAGGTAATAATACAGTCTGAATGCTGTTAACACTAAAGAGATGGAAAACCTGTAATTGAAAAGCTTGTTCAGCAATATAGTGAATGCCAAAAGCTACAGGTTTTGTCCACCTGGTGTAATGTGGCATCACTAATGTAACTTGATAAGTGTTGGCAGAGCGGCAGCACTGCAGAGGCCGCTGCTGCATTTATCACCTGGCTGGCCTCGTGGTGGTTCCCATCAAACAGCAGATGGTCAGTATTTGCTGCTTCCCTTGAGATTGGTTGTAACTGAAATCTCACCTCCAGGGTGATCGACTGGATGATGTTTGATCAAATCTGCCTCAGAGCTAGTTAATATGCAAACGCTCATGCTCCAGTGAACAAGATGTACAAAAGATTTACCAGATAAAAATCAAGCTGAATTAGTGCTCAAGTTAAATAAGTTTCTTGTGTATTTTAACCACTGGGGTTTGCTAAAAATAACCCAATGTATTTTCTTAAATGCATCGTATCCATACATCAGAGAAACCATGAATAACACAGTGGCTATGTTGCAGAATAACTAGTACAGGAAACATGAAAGTATGAAAATATACAAGTAATGAAAATGTACAAGTAATAATAATCCCAACCACTATTAATAAATCAAATTGTTTTTATTTCTATGTTACCTTGTTGCAGAGATTTCCTTTCAACTGTCCTGTCACAGATCTTTGTGCTTCTTAATCTGGGAATAGGAAAGGCAGTGTACAAACTGGCCAGGAAAAACAACTCAACAACAAAATGATTTCCCTGGTAATAAGATTTAGATTTGTTTGTTGTCTGTTGTGCCCCTCACAATACTCTGCTTTACCGGAATCTTATTAAGTTTTACTCTCCTGATACATACCACACCAGTCTTCATGGATTACTAAATTTAGCCTATCTAATATTTATCTAATATTATCTTTTTTATTTGTATTGCATTAGCATGAGGATATGCGTATATGAGGGAAATTGCTAAATGCTATAATGTGAAAGTTATTAATAACAGTTTCCTTATATGGTACATCACAGGATGGGATGGAAGTGATTGTAACATTTAGTTTAACAAGCATTGTGATAGCTGTCATAAGAACATCTCAGCACATACTCTACTTTCCTCAGACAGATGTGCAGGCCTCCATGAATGTCTCAGAACGTCTGGAGGGCATCGTATCATTTGAAGCAATAGCATAGCAAGGCTGAGCTGCTTTTTATTCCTGGCAACATATTCCCTCGTCAAGATATTGTCATTTCAAAGGTAAATTCATCATACCCTCTGAGAATGCGAGAACGCTTGGAGTAATCTTTGATAACCAGCTCATATTCTATGCTCATATTGCCATATTACGTTTTTTTTAGGTTACCCCACTGCTGTGTTCCCTTCAATCGCTGTCTATAGCTGCTGGAATTAGATTTAAACTCCACTACAAAGCCAAAAATGGACAAACCCCTTTTTACCTAAAATTTTAAATCAGAACTTACTCTGTACCTCATAATCTTTGAGTTACAAGCTTTTGATTGGATTTTGTTCTTGGGCTGTTTGTATTAGCATGAAAAGAATACAAAGTCACTTTAGATAAGGTCAACTGCTAAATGCTGGAAATGTAACTGTTACGGTTAATCACTAATTAAAAAATACATTCTTAACAGGATGCACTTTGCTGACCTGCTTTGTTAATCGCAAAACATTTTACAAGGAGCAAAGTAACAAATGTGAATTTCTGCAAATTTGAGTGCATACATTTTTGACACATTGCACTATAAAGAAAGAAATACATTGTGTACATGCAAAAGTCTGAACAATGTTTTGTACTGATCTACTTTTTGTGAAGCCTCTGATTTTCAGTTGCTTGTTAATGTGTTATTAAATCTTCCAAATATGTCATATGGTTAGTTAAATCTAATTCTGGTGCACATTTTCCTGTATGGTCTGGTCCACGTGTTTAAATGGAATAGTTCAGCCCAGGACTCTTGGTAAACAAACATATTACAGCATATGCTTTGGTACTTTTTGCATATGCTTTCATTTAATGGCATGTTTTAATTTGTGTAACTTATTTAGAATTAGTTTTAATTATTTGAAGAAGCTTTTCACTTTGAGAGGTAGCTTTCTATTTGCTGGCATTTCATAATGTTTTATCTTGAAGGATATTACTGGTGAATTACCAAAGTATGTAAATTAAAGACTTAAAGATATTTAGGCTCAATACATTTCTCTGAGTATTTACCTTGAAAGCATTCATGCTCGATGTTTCCCTGTGTAAGCCTAAGGCTTCAATGACATGCCATAAATCGCTAGAACCATGATTAATAAATTGCAGAAAGAAACCATATGACAATTATTTAAATAAGAAACAGGATGAATGACTGCATCTTCACATTATGCTATTCTCATCATACTGCACACAGAGCACCACATAGTTATGTAAATAGAAACTTGAATCCTTGATTTCTCTCTCAGCAATTTAACTTGCACTTCTCAGAGCTGTTTATGGCCGCAATTTACGGTGATGAACGCTGTAGCGAGAACATATCCCTACACTGCATGATCAATCGATAAGCACTCCCACAGCAGCAGGGTCATCAGTCTAAACACAGTGAAGCAAACATCAACAAACCAGCTCTAATTCCGTTACAATGCAGAGGGAAAAAAATCAAAAAATCACCCATTATAAAGTAAGAGAAAAATAAGATGAAAGACAAAACCAAGCAGTGGGAGAAGAACACTGTAGCTGTACTGCATAAGAAAAAGTGGTTTAATTCTGCTACAAGTGGATGTATGATATACATATATTAATGCTCAGCATAAATAATATTGACAACATATTAGGTTGCAGCCATGGTGGCTCAGAGTTGTTGTCTAATAGCGCTGGTTAACGCTGGTAAACAAGGTGTTGACCAAAATGGACATTGACTAGACATCACGATAGTCACATAGTATTTTTTAGACTCCTGTAATATAAATATAAAGGAAATATAGAATGTATAAAAGCATTAACAATATCTCTGAAGACACAAGTGGTTACCATTGGTTACATTCCATGTGGAGTGTCCAAAGTCCAAACTGTCATCCACATATTAACCCCTTTTGTGCAAGCCAAAAACACATTGTTGGACAGTAATACAAACAAAGTGGAAGATCAGCGAGAAGAAACAGAGACTTGTGAGTCTCGACGAGTGAATGTGTATCAGTTTATATAGATGTAGAGTAGAGAGAATATACAGGTAGTTGGGGGATAAACAACAAGACAAGCACATACACTTAAGAATGTAATGGACTCCTTGCATTCAATGCTATGACGCACTTCCGTTTTCAAATAGTACGTTTCCGGTAGTATTGTTTGCATTCATCGGCATACAGCAATCTTCCCGTTTTTTTTTGCTTGCGTTTAATCAAACTGAGTGTCCGCTCTAAAATTTTTAAGACAGAACATTTTCAGAAACAACAAAAGAAATATTCAGAGCACTGTTGTGTCCCTCAGCATCTGCGAAGTTTAATGGAAGTTTAAGTTTCCATAGTTTCCCAGCCCAGAGTGACCTGAGGAGACAGTGGCTAATAAACATTCGTCATGACCACTTCATCATTTCGCCTCACACGAAGGTCTGTAGCAGACACTTCATACCAGACCACTTGGTTAAACCCAAAATCAAAAAAGGTCAGAGAAGATTGGCAAAAGGTGCAGTGCAGTTGCTTTTTGAATGGAACAACTACAGCACTCAGACACCCCGGCAAAGTGTGTGGGAAAGGAGGGATTGAAGTTGCCTTACTGGAGGATTCATTACCTGATCTGACAGTGGATCACGATTATTGTTCTGTCCCTGAGCCATCATCTCTAGACATGACTTGCGTGGAGAACGAAGAACTGTCCCGTTATGTGGAGGAGCTGAGAAATCAGCTACATGAACTAAGTTATCCATTTAAGTTATGTAGTAAACACTGCGTTGGAAGCAATAACCAATTTGCTGTAAAAATTTTATATAATGTATAAATTACATCTGCCAACAGATTCCCAAGCTATGATCATTTAATGGGATTTTAATATCTAATTGAACCATCTATCCACAGAATGGTTTGGGTCTCAAGAGCCAAAGCTGCAGCAAAAAAGAATGAAGAGGTGACACATTCTCGAGTGTCAGGGGTAGGTTATATTTTATTAATTGTATCGCTGATCATTGCTTCCAGTATTGGGTGTCTGTAAAGTCTGTGTCCAGCACAGCTACTAATTTCTTTTCTTAAACACATGATTAAGAAGTTGCCGAGTTTTCTGCTGCAACACACTAACTTAAATGGGTAATTTTTTTAGAGCATCACACTGAACGCAGGGAAATTATAGCTGTACTAGACAATGGCCTTTCAAGACTGTAACTCATGTTTCAAAAAAATTTTTTAGTTGGAATATATGACCAGATACTATTAATAGTGTCGTAGTTGTAATGTGGTCTGCAGCCTTAGGATTCATTTCCGGAAGCTCTTGCAAATACCTTGTGAAAAATACCGCCATTGCGAGTGTAGTGGCACAACCGGAAACGCTAGAGCAGCACTAAGGAAAATGCGCAAGAAGTTGTTCAAAGAGCGCATTTGCATCTTGCTATTAAGTAGTAGAATGTCATTCACAGAAACACAGTAACCACCAAAACAGTCGTTGAGTGTCAAGTGGATGATGGACTTTACCTCTTAAACTCCAACTTCTACCTCTGTTTGTGGATCCAAAGTGGTGATTTCCTGCTAATGTGACTAGCTATTTACAGTCACAGAGTTACAACAAATTTTTATTTCCATTTATATATTTTTTTTATCCATTAAAATGAATGGACATTGATCAGATGGACATTAAATGGTGCAAACTTGTTCCTTTCCTGACTGGCACCCTGTCAGCTTTGCTTTCTTGCCATCATGATGTAATTTTACGATCCACAGAAACACCATGGTTTTAACACCAAGTTTTAATAAATGTGTCCATGTATTCCTTAAATACTATAATAACAATTAAGCAGTGAAGAAAGGTCATTCTTAACAAGTCTCGAGAGTAACAGGACAAATCACACTCTACAGTGATTACTAGAATAGATAGACTTCTATTATTTTTGGCATCTGACATTTTATAAATGTGACAAAATACATAACAGATCAGTCCAATTTCTAAATGAGAATTTTGATTGTTTGTTTAAATAATCTAGAAAATAGAATAGTTTTGCATTGACAGTGCCTTTTGCATCCATAATTTGCATCCACTACTTTAAATTCACATGGCATCAGTGATTGTTAATAGACTTAATTTGTGCTCCTAACCTATAAGTAACTACATTTTGATTTTAAAATCCATTTTGTTACTTGTTGTATTACTAATTAAAATGTTATTATTGATTTAAATTATTTACTTAATTTTACTTTTACGTATTTATTTAATTAACGTCGAGGCCACCCATGGAGGATGGGTCCCCTTTTAAATCTTGGACCTCCCAAGGTTTCTTTCTTATACTTTCAGGGAGTTTTTCCTTTTCACTGTCACCCTAGGCTTGCTCAATTTGGGATTTTCCATTTGAGATAATATAAGATTGTAAAGGTGCTTTGAGCCAATGCTCCGCTGTAAATAGCACTATATAGATACATTTTAGATTTAGTTGAATTTGGCTTATTTAATATAAGCTTATTTTATATCTTATTATAATTATGAATGATATCTTATTGTATTAAATGCCTCTATGCAGCTGTATTTGGCATGCACGAGAAACGAATACAAATAACTCACATTTTCACATAAACAAATAACTCACATTTTCTCATGCACAGTAAAAACCTTCCATTGTTTCAAGCGGTGTACTGAATATCTTGTCAGTCATTCTTCTTTCTGCAGGTTCATTTCACAGTTATTTTCATATTGATTAATGTAGCATGAATAGCACAAGGTTGCTGAAAATAAACAAAACTTTCTGCCTCACCCACCTCCAGTCCACAAATACCGGAACGAAACTGAATCCATTTTATGATTAATGTACCCCTATTTATGTTTGCATAGCATGAAAAGGCTTCATGAATGCTCTTACACCACTTGGTCAAATACTATCTCCTGTTTTTATTTCTTAGGGCATAACAGACAAATCTGAAATAAATGCGTTACAAAATGATTTAACCAAATGGCACTTTGTGATTAAAAAGGTGTTGGCCATACAGAAAGGGAAACTTAAGCCTCATTTTCTCCTGGACTACTGAACTATGTATCAGAAGGTTCAGGGTTCAAACCATACCTCACCCAAAGCTGCCACTGTTGGTCCTTTAAGCAAGGCCCTACAATTGCTTGGACTGTAATACTGTAACAGTTGGAAGCAACTCTTGATAATGCTATAAATGTAAATGTACTTCCTTGCATGAGCTCCGTTGACACGTTTGTTGAGCAACACATCCAGTAGAGGGCTGTTCTGAGTGAAAATCAACCTTCCATGCTACACCTAAATGTCCTTGCATCTGTTTTGAACTAGTTGTTGGTCCCTGTGCCCAAACTATAAAAAATAAAATTGCTGACTTCCACAATTTGTATTCAAAACTTTCTCCCGTTTCTTCTTCTATTCCCGTTTCTTCTATTTAACGTTGAACTTAAATGAGCTTTAGTGTAACTGTAGATACAGGTATATACTGTAATAGTGTCTCCATATTGCTGATTGTGTCATGAGTACAAAAATCCTTCACAGTTACACAAATAATTTTTTTCAATTACATTCAATTTTTTATATAATCAGAAATTACAAAGAAAAATGTGACCGATTTATTTATAATGTTTGTTCCCAAAAAAGTGACAAATATCCAACAGAGTTTACACACTTTTTAAATAAAAATACATTCAAAATAATAAAAAATGGTTCGCATCCTATTATTTCATGAGTCTATAATTGAAACCAATGTTTAGCATCAGGTAGCGTGAAACTGTAGTGATCAAACAGGAATTATAGTAAAATAGGACATTGTAAGCTGTAATTATTTCACTTCTCTTTGTGCTTGTCTGATTATTTTGTTCCTTCTAAAGCTGTGATTCTGTTTGTGTTCCAAGCTCTGTTCCAGATAAAAAGGACAGTGCTGACTGAAGCATAAGAAGTTTGATTATGCAGACACCTTTGATATCCACACTGGCGCACATGTTATCTAACAAAGCTTTTGTCTTCATAGGAAAACTCTGTATACTGAGAAGACAGGATGGAGAAAGGCATCACATTCCAGGATATTCCTATTGCTGCTGAATCTCTGCAAATAATTATCACCTTAGCTCATCAACCTAACTGTAGACCTGTCAAGTCTCCTGTTTCGGCTGGGAAACTACCGTATTTTACCCCTCTTTCCTGCCGTCCTCCCATATTGTTAGTATTTTCCTGTAAATTTCCCGTATTATATTATACTTTTAAAAACATCCCTGTGCCTCTCCAAACTAAAATATCACTAACCTCGCGAGAACTGGTGAGAAAGATTGTTACAGAAAATAGGATGTTTGTGCTTTACTCTCATGTAAAATCAACCACTCTGGCCCAGCCCACATATATAGACTCCTTCCGAAAAAGTGTTAAAGGATGCAAAGTCTGCAACAACTCTGTATAACAAGTCAGTAAATGCCAGAGAACCACATGAGTGAACATGAGATGCTACAAATGTGTAATGAAAAGAACATGTGTTTCACTTTAAGACAAGCAAAGTGTATATATACTGAAAATATGTAATATAAATAAATGTGCTAGAATTCCCTTTTGTAATTTCATTTAGGCTGTATTATAAGAATTACATATGTAGGAATTTCCACAGCATTTCAGTGTCAACAAAGGTAAACCTATCAGATTCTGATTATCTTATTTATAAATCCAAGGTAGGTGGTAGACTACAAACCAGTGCAGTGTCTCAGCTTTCGGTTAAAAGTTATACATTACTGTAATTGGGAAATATCTTTAATGCAACATAGTTACCAGGGTTCACATTTAGGCTTTTAATGTTTGTAATATAACCCCAAATCAGCAAAATTTGGGGCGGTATGGAAATTGTATATATGTAATATATAAACACATTGCTCCTTAAATGTACTTTTGACTCATGCATCATTACACACACAGTATGAGCCCAGTATATTTAATGTTTTACCTGATCAACTTCATTTTATTTGTTAATAAACTTCAAATCCTGCATTTCAGGCTTGAAACACATTGCAAATAAAAGTGTTTAAGAGCTGGCAATGATGTTAAAATAATAACAGCAACAAATGGATTCTGCTTTTGTGCCAAATCATGATTATATTCACCTGTTTGAAATAACATCATTATTTATTACTAGCGTTAACTACATTTTTTAATAAAGTTGCCCTAACAAAACATAAGATATATTTGTTCATGCTGTCTGCCATGAAATAATAGTCAAAGTGCATGTAACAAACACTTTTTTAAATTATTAAAATGATTAATTATTTCAATTATTATTAATTATTAAATTATTTAAAAAAATGAGCATTTTTTAAAATTATTTTCCATACTGTACCGTTTTTCCTTATTTATTAGATTCATTGATTGATTTCATATTGGCCTTTATTATAGCAGGAGTCAGTAGTCTGGATCGAGTGTTTTAGCATTAAAATAATGTTTCCAGTTATATAGCGAGAGTGTAGATGGTGTCACTTTTTTTGAGAACCTGTATAGACGGTGTTAACTGATTTTATTTAGGAAATCAATAACAATTTATTTGACCAGAAGTACTCAAACTTTGGCACCAGATGTTTTAATATGAATTGGCAATATTGAGCAGAAATACTGCTAAATTTATGGATAAATTGTAATAAGGGTGGAAATGCAATATAAAGCAGCATGTGTTGCTCAGCTGGAGACAATTTATAACCAGCTTATCACCTAATGTGCAGTAAAGTGTCAAGTGTAAAGTGATTTAAGAGCCAAGTCACGCTCAAGGGTGAAGAGATGAGGTGATTTGTCATTTTCGGAAAATGTGATCATGATTCAGTTTAATCAGCTTGAGCTGGACTAAACATTTTAACTCTTTTTAGCTTCTTTTTAACATTTCGCACATACTTTACATTTATTGTACATTTTTCAACAATATTACAGAGATAACACAATGGACTAGAAACATATCATTGTTTTTCCTTTTTTGTGTGTGTGTTGTATTCTGGGGTAAAAATATGAAAATCATTTCTCACATAGTACTAATTCATATCAGAAAAAGCTGAGGTGGTATTTGTTGTGAATGCAGTGTTCCTTACATTTACTTATTTGTTTACTGGCAACACTGTGAACCCAATATAGCTTTTGAACGTGTAGCTAATAGCCTGGATGGTACTTTTTCCTAGTATTCATTTTTCAATACAACTGGCATCTGTGATGGACCATCACACAGTAAAAATGTGTATTATTGTTAGATGAATTACTATTCCAGTCTTTTTTTATGTAAAATAAACACTCTGTGCTCCAGACCAAAGACTGAAAAAATCATCCAGACTATTATCAGCTACAACTCCAAAAGCCAGGGTCTGTCATTGTAGTGGGGCTGTGTCAGTACTTTTGGCAAATATAATTTTTTAGTTCAGTGATGGCATTAACGCAGAAAAGTACTTTTTTGTAGTTTAGTTGAGTTTAGGGCAATAATAATTCTATGAAGATGATACTTTTTCCAGGGACATCCATGCATTTAACGACAAGAGAACAGAAAGGTCAAATCAGAAACAGTTCAAACTGAAATATGGAATCCCTCACATGACATCTTAAAAATGACATTACCTGTTTAAAATGAAAGCACGCACTTTACCACGTTTATAGCAATAAATTGTCCTTTCCCTATTCTTTGAAATGTGTTGCAGGCCTGAAATGCCTGCAAAATGAATTTGACAAAACATTAAGTATCTTGGGTTCATACCGACTGCAATAATATTAACCTTCGTGTGGTGTTTGGGTCAAATCTGACCAATGTACAACTTAAAACACTCATAAGTATTGTGTTTTACACCTGATTGCCTCAAGACCTTATGGTATCCTCCTCACTATGCACTTAAACATATAAAAGTGATGAGCACCTCTTTCATTGAATTTGAGTGTTTTAGGCAGCCTTGTTACACCTGTGGTGTTCTCGGTCAAAAGTGACCACCATAGGAAATGCACCATATTAACCCAGACAAAAAAAAAACATCCCCATACACACCGCCCAAACTCACTTACTCACTCAAACACACATTTCAGACTGAACAATAACTTTTGTGGGTACACATCTCTTGACTTATATGCCGATCCTCCCACGTGAACCAGCTTCCTAATGAAACAATGTATCATATCTTGACTAGACTACACAGGTGTCTGTTATGTGAACCCATCTCTTTCCCATGCCCTTCTTATGTGCCTATTCCCAACGGAGGCCACACGTTAACCACAACTTCTAGTCTAATCAATGTACCAACTTCACACATAACCAATATATATAGCTTAGTCTGTCGAATAGGTTCTGGTCCAGGTTTTTATGACACGATGAAGAGGGCACTGAAATTGAAGGATAGATAGAGGAGGATGTCTTGGAAGTGTAAGACAACATAGATTTAGATCCAAACTTTGAGGAGACTGAGCAGTCAAGAGATGGAGAGGCACCTGATGAACAGGCACCTAAGGAGAGATTCCATACACCTGCAAGTGAATCACAGCCCGCTGGCCTGCGGCACTGTTCCACAACATCCTTGATGTGTCTGCTTTAAACGCATATGTGGTGTGGACAGCCATCGAATAATTTCAAGAGGAGACTTTTCCTAGCAGAGCTTGGAAAAGCTTTGGTGACTCCTCT
>JAVSBV010004329.1:0-26477 GCA_033117975.1 Parotocinclus spilosoma | reverse complement strand
CACACACACACACACACACACACACACACACACACACACACACACACACACACACACACACACATACACATACACACTATTATATATATTTGATTTTGCATAAGTATATATCTATATAAACTGTATATCATGTGTTGGTACATGTGTTTTCACTTACTTGTGCATGCATTGCTTTCAATGCAGGTTTCACAGTGAGGACCACACCGTCTGCAAGTGCCATCATCAGCAGCATAGCTTCTTTCAGAGCAGTTACTTCTGCATACACCATTTTCCAAGAACATACCCTCTCTGCATGACAGGCATTGAGTTTTGCTTCCGTCACAGGTCAAACAGAGGTTATCACAGGGTTCACATGTTCTCCCTTCTGTCTCAAAATAACCACTGACAACACACACAAGAAACAGTCAACATAATTGAATACAAAATCGTGCCTACAAATCTGTGTCTCATTTTAACTGTGGAGGCTGGTAGGAAATGGTTCAATGCATTTTGAGGACTTCTGACAAATCTAGCAGTGTCTATGTTAGAATGAATCATTACAACATCACCATACAAACAGAAACATACATGATTACAGAAATATGCAGGACTACAGGATTGTAATGGTTATTGCAGATGAGAGAGTATGTAAAATGGTTTTCTATTGTTGTGATAATTTAGCATTGACTCACTCTGGGCACTCTGACCAACATCTGCCCTGGAACAAAAAGAGCTGATCGGTCTCATTGTTACAGCTCACGCACCGGTCTTCACTTTCACACACCTCACAGTAAGCCGAACACCTCTCACATTGCTGACTGGAGCTGTTTGCATAGAACCCTAACGGACAGCGTTGTACACATACTGCCTCCTGCTGCCCCATGTACTCTACACAAACATTTCACAGAAAGGGTAACAAAATATTGTGTTGATGCAGTTAGTCATTATAGAAATAATAATGTTCATTCAGCCACTGTAAGTAATGATAACCAAAGGGTCAAAATGGTTGCAATTTTTTTAAAGCTTGTTTTAAGCTTATATTATTCAAAATATCAAGATTTTTTTAATGTAACATTACAACAGGTACAAGGAATTAAATCAAGACTAAAATACCTTCATTTTAACTGAAGGAAACCAATAGGAACACAGGGATATAATGTCAATAATGTGATGCTCCAAATGTTTTAAATTAAAGTATAAAAACTAATTAAAATGGACTAAAACATGATAATATTTATCTAAATAAAATGATTTGTAATTAGTTTCGGATTAAAAATGTCAGCCGTTATAGTGCTGTTCGAACAATCTGCCTATTTCATCAATAATATTAAGCTCAGTGTAAGAAATAAAATTTTAATCAGACATTCTGCAACACTACAGCACGTCCAGTAGGGGTCAGGCTCATGCAAAAAGGCCTTCACGTTCCCAAGTGTTACTGTTCATTAATCCATAATCAGGTGTTACAACCCATACTTTGGTCTTTGGATTTGTTGTGGTTTTGTCTCTTTTTGTTAGTGAGTATGTCACATGCATTTTCCGTTGGGAGTCGGCATGTGGGAGTATTAGTTATTGTTGGGTTCCATGCTTCGTGTCCATGTTTTGTGTTTGTTCTTATGTGGAAATTCGCTTTGAAAACTTGCTTTGAGAAACCCTTTTATCCTTGTTTGAAACAAGTGTTGTGCTGGACGCTGATCACGTCTGTCGTTTTGTAGCTTTAGCTAACATTCACTTGTATACTGTTACTTCAAACTTGTGACTCAGGGGTCAGTCACCCTCTGCCTAGCTCATTTTAAATATCCCCTTTTTGTGAGCAGTATATTGTCCTTCAAATTCTGTTTGAATAAGTGTTTTACCCTTAAAGTCTGAATCAAATTTTCCAATAAGAAGTAATATAAATAGGACTAATCTGTTCCTGACCCCCAAACAATTTTTACAATATTTGCAACTAAAAAGATTTTAACTAGCATGGAGGAGTCACCCTCAGGTGTTTCTCAGCCTGCCCAATTTCCTGGGTTGACAAAAGCTGGTGTAGAACCAAACCCCTCTGGGGTCCTTTCTGCATGAAGTCTATGTCCTCCTTGTGTCTGCGTTTGTTTACTCCGGATTCTCTTGGTTTCCTCCCACAGTCCAAAGTGATGCAGGAATTTGTTAGAGCTAAAACAATTGTAATAGAGAAGTGGTGCACCGCTAGTAAAGATGAGTATTTTCAGCAGCTTAAGGAACTTCTACTGTTAAACGTATTCAAGTAGTATGTGCAGGAGCAAGTAGTGGTTTATTCAAATAAGCACAAAGTTAATGTTTTGTCTCATGCTGCTACGCTATCAGACGTGTATAAGTGTATTAACACATAAGAATGTGTCTCTCACATTGCCTCTGTCTCAGTGTGAACCGCTACCACGCTCCACTGGGAAAGCTGTCGCAAGACTAAGTTAAGGGAAATGTTTAGTTGCAGTTATGTGTGCACAAGGGGGTGAAACCAGATATGAAAAGCAAAAGATTCATATACTTTTACCTATTGTAGATATGGAATATTTTTAAATTTTTTTCAACAAATATATGAACAAGTATAATATTTTTCTTATTTGTTTGATTAGGTTCTCTTTGTCTGCCTTTCTGATGTGGGAAAATGTTGTTTTCGATCATATTTATGCAGCTACATAAAAAATTCTAAAAGGTTCACACAATAGCAAACACCAATGCAATTCAGTTTTGCCCTAGATTTGATCCTCTACACGCACGCACGCCACTTGACTTGTAGTATCCAGTGATTAAGGCAACCACCAGTCCTGTTTTACATACAACTATGGTAAAACCTACTGCTTACTGGTTTTGTTGAATATGGTGCCAGATATAAATATGATGCTAATATGGTGCTAACTAAATAGTAACTGAACAAAAAGCAATGGCATCAAATGTGAGTGAAGTTTCCACACTCACCATCAAAATATTGGCCCTTTGGGCATCTGGAAACAGGTCACCTACCATAAACTGGACTGCTTCCGCCACTACACCTTTCACAGTCCCTTGCCCCAGGGCCGTGGCATGTAAGACAAGACAAATGACAAGGCTGGCAGCGCAATCCCCTGGCATCACCAAACGTACCCTGGGGACAATCGGTTACACAAACACCATCTGAAATCAGACAAAAGACTAGCGTGAGATTACATATTTGCAAAGAGATATAACACACACAAGCATCATTTAAAACATACGACAAAGAACGACAACTTATTAACAGTTATGTTAAGCCCTCGTCCAGTCACCACAAAGATCACTTCCACTCCCCAAGGCTGTGTGATCAATCACATCGAGTTTGTCAATGGGTCAAGATCGTGTACAAAAGTACAACAAGATTGAGAACAAAGCTCCACACAGAAATGAGCCAGGTATTCCCTGGGAATGAACTCAGGACTTTCCTGCTGAGAGTTGCCTCTGGAACTCACCAAGCCACTCATACATCAGAATGTGCTACCTATGGTTTATAATGGGAACAATGGTCTAACTGCTTTTCTTGTGTTTAAAAAAAAATCCTGAGCCAATTATCACAGGAACTATCACAAAATAGATACTGTATTATTTCTCAACAGATCGATAAGATCCTCAAATATACTCCATGATAGAAAACGTTGACAAGGTTGTACAGATTGACAGATAAAATCTATAAATATAGGCCAAGGAAGGACATTTCAAGGTAAGATATATTGACAGTATACTTGTCTAGAAGACAACATGGAGAGTTTGAAGGCACTTTCACGATGCATTATATTTTTCACATTTTGAACATACACTTAAACTACTATTTAAATATTATCCCATACTTAAAGTAATTGTATTAAAAATATGCTGCACAGAACTAATTACACTCTTTATTACAAAACAGGCAGTAGTTCACTGTTCTTTAAGCACCATCAGGATTTTTTTTTATCAGGATATGATCAAATGTACTCATATGGCACACCGCTATGCCAGAGTGAGATATGCCTTCAGATCTGGCCAATTGTTTTTTTTAGAACAGATGCTCCACTAACAAACATAACTTTTACCTTGGTGTGGCTCCATTAGCAAACAACTAAGATAACATTCCAGAAATCACATCACACATGAGATAATATCTCAACTTTTAGGCTTGGGTGTGCAGCCAACAACTGTCATTTCTATGCTTAGCTCTTAGCTTTTACATAATGCTACTTTATCATGGCCTTGTAAAATGGCACCCCTTCACAATCTTCCCCATCACCTTAACCATCATACATCTCAAGCTGTAGGGAAAATTACTCAGATAAGGGAGAAGGACAGCTTTAAAAACATGGCTTGTGATGTTAAAAACATGTTTTCAGAATTAGACATCCCAGAGAGAAATGACAGGATTGTCACTGGTTTCACAATTTGCTGGTTAGTAGACAATCAGAATATGCAAATGTATGTGCACAAGCACTGAAAAAGTGTTTTTCAAACAAGTTCCCTTTACCATGAATATTGAAGGCACTGAAAACCTGTGATGTGAACTGAAGAGGAATCCACACAAGAGGTCTTGGACCCTGAATTCCCTGCTCCGTATTCTCCTCATCGAGTATTATCGGATTAAACTTGAACGAAAAGTCATAGTTCTTGTCAGTGTAAGAATAAACCAAGTAACTACTGACATTCCCCTAATAATTGTATATCCCATCTGTATCCAGCTGGACAATACTCCTACAACTGACTGTACCTTATATAGTTGTATGCTGCTCACAGCCCCCAGATGTTTTGCATCTAGTTTGTTTGCATTCACTCATAGGCATTGATTTTCAAGTCAAATGAGAGACTCACTTGTGTTTAGTACTATGAGTAGATATATAAAGCCTAATAAAAATGCTGTAATTCTTGCTGTTCTAAGCATATAAAGAGGAGACACAACCAACAGTAATGGAAGAGTAGAGTATTTAAAAAATTAAGGCAAGTGAAAAGTACTGAGAAAAATGACTCCCTGCTATACTCACTGTAAAGGAAGTGGCCTGTCTGACAGATTAGACAGAGCAGCTTGCTCCTGCAGTCTAAACAAGACTCGGGGCAGCTGAGACACATGCCACTACTCAGATCTTTGTAGTTCTTTTGGGGGCAGTACTTGCGACACTGGTGTTTGTAGCTGCAAAGGGAGAAAAACCAATAAATATAAGAGATCACCACTTTGTGTTACTAAATGTGAATTGTTTTTCATCATCAACACACTTTGTATTTACAGATTATTCATTACAATGTAACATTCTGATTTGGTACTAACAAAGGGGGGAAATAAATAAATAATTACTCTGTACATACAGGTGATTTATGTCTGTGTAGTAATTGTAGCTAACTATACCATATGAATAATAAGCTAAACAAAAACTCATTGTTTACTTCTGAAAATTACACCATTAAATATTTACCCAGCAATGACTTTTGTAGAAATAACCCAACACAGACTGCATTTACCTACAAGGTTATGTGAAATGTGATCATAAACAGCTTTGGAAAAAAATTAAGAGATCACTGCACGGTTTTCTAAAAATCAGCATCTCTACATGTATGACGGCCATTCCATTCCAATGTCCGTTGAATTCCAACCAAAGTACACACCATTCTATTTCATGTGCTTCTGATTAGGTGATAGCCTGAACCAAATCTTATTTACAGAAGAAAAAAAATAAATAAAAATAAATAATAATAAAAAAACACTGCTGTGGTCTTCACAGTCCTCTTGCAATAGAACAAGCTGGATGGCAAAACAAGTATGTATAGTATGGAATAGCTCAAAATGTATTTAAATACAACAAATGACTATTAACCATGCCAAAGGAGCCAAAGAAAAGTCTTGAGTAAGGAAAAGAAGGGCTCAATTCTGGCTTTGCTAACAGAGGGATACAGTGAGCATCATGTTGCTTCCATCCTTAAAATTCCTAAGACGGCAGTTCGTTACAACAAGGTCAAGTAGCAGACATTGGGAACAACAAAGCTACAGACCGGCAGAGGGCGAAATCGACTCTCTACTGACCGGGATGACCGTCATCTTATTCGAATGTCAGTCAGCAACCGCAGGATGACATCGTGACCTACAAAATGAATGGCAAATGGAAGCTGGGGTGAAGTGCAGGGCAAGAACAGTTCGTAACATGCTCCTAGAGGCAGGGCTCAAGTCATGTAAAGCCAGAAAAAAAAAAACCTTTCATCAATGACAAGCAAAGGAGAGCGAGGCTAAAGTTTGCAAAAGATCATAAGGATTGGACCATAGAGGACTGAAGTAAGGTTATCTTCTCTGATGTGTCCAATTTTCAGCTTTGCCCAACACCTGGTCATCTAATGGTTAAAGCTTTAATATGTGGCGAATTGTCCTTATTCAATAAAAATCTATTCATTTACTAATGCCATAGTTATAATATAATATGGCGTCTTTGAAGGAGTCATAGAACAGCATGGTCACCCTGATTGCTTAATTCTACTGATGTAGTAAACGAGTATTATACTGAATCACGTGACGTCTCAGTCACCTTCAAGGTTCCAATCTGTATCAATATTCTGAATGCTCAGATTTAAGTTTATTAAATTTTATAGTGTCTGGTTTGAAGAGTTAAGTCCTGTCCCTCATTGAAAGAATGCAACAGCTCTACTGGTTATTGTATTACAAACCAGGTCAAAAGGACACAATGTGAATGCATGATGGATCTCATTGTAAAGGATCAGGTTACAGTGGCATGACTTTAGAGATGCTTCCATATTCAAGTCAGTGGAGTGAGAAGGAAAGACTGATGCATGATGTCACATCTACTCTTATCACCACCATGCACAAAGAAGAGGAAATGCAGAGTCTTGGCGGAGATCTCCTGCTGTGGTGCTCTAAGTAGTAAAGAAAGACCAGCCATGAGTAAAGCACCGAACAGGACATCTAACACTGCTGATCAGGACAATGGGTCCATTCAAAAAACAAGACATGAAAATCCTAAAAATTGAATCCTGAGATGAATTAGGTAAACCCTAGATATATAATTTTGTTGGTTTCAATACTGGACTGAGAATCAACAAATAAAGATGTGCTTGCATGGTAAACACAAGACAACAAAAGTTGATCGAGTATTGACTCAAGCAGATTAAAATGATGCCTTTTATATGCAGTACAATGAGGTCTTTGTGAAGTGTGCAAACAGATTTATTCTTAGCAAAGCGGTTTTAGCAAATATAACTTCAGTAGATTGCACATCAAAAACAACCATTAATAAATGGCCATTTCAGCGATGCACACAAGGTTATCTCGAGACTGGTCATATATACACTCAAGTCAATGCCAATTTATAGTAGTCACCTAACATGTCTTTGGAATGTGTGTGGAAACTGGAGTACACGAAGTAAACCCACTCATACAAGGGGGGGTGGGGGGACATGCAGACTTCATACAGAAAGGACCCAGGCTGCTTCGCCCTAGGACTGAACCTGGGACCTTCTTGCTTCCCACCGAGCCATCATGCCACCCCCTTCACATATTTGCTGAATGAAACAAAAATCAACCTCACTTTGCCAGGAGCAATACTGACAAAACCATGTATGGACAATCATTTTTAATTCTGACTTTATGATTATTCCCCATTTGATCTCTAGTTTTCACACATTTAGAAATATAAAAGTGTGATTTGCCACCAGGGCTTGAAAAAAGTTTGCATAGGACCGCAAGGGTCTCTCGTAAAAAGTGTGTTCTACTGTTTCCCTCTGTTAACTTCACATTAAAGCAAGCTATGTGACAGTAGACAAAGCCTCCCCAGCAACAACGAAAACAAAGGGAAAGCATGTGGAATGTCAGATCTTCATTACTAAGTGCCAGCCAACAGGGAAAGAACAACAGAGAAAGAAAAAGGAGAGAGATCGACATGCAGGCAGAAACTGAGATTGAGAGAGAGACAGGGAGAGGAAGAAAAACATTTGAGGCAGGTGAAAGCATTACACACAGGCATGTAGATCTCGGGTAACTAGACCTGACAGCGAGTCAATGGAAATCTGATGCCCACAACAGTTAGAGGCCTTAAGAAAGACACAATCTGATGTCTGTTCTCCTCGGGACTACTTATGGAATCCTGTGTGCCAGCAGTTTAAAAGTAAAGTCAAAAAGGACATTTCAAATAAACACCATTTGTCACCAACTTATAAAAGGTCATGAAAAATAAATACTTACAAAAAGTAGCCATCTGTACAGGTGGTACAGTATTCTGGGTCATCTGTGCAAAAAATATTAATCACAGAGAACATAGTCTTGTATAACATATATAATATAGATCATAATTTTTTTCTCCCTTTTAAAATGGTGCAACTGGCCACCACTGCCATTAATACTATTAAAGCATAAATAAAGATCAGTGGGGGGGGGGGTCTTGTTTACCAGCAGAGCATGTCCTGCAACCAGTCTCACAGTCAATGCATTCTCCTGAGTCTGGGTCCAGTACCTGTCCTGCAAAAAAAGCAAAAAAGCTCAAAGCTTGGGAAAAAGCTCAAAGAAAATAATACTATAATAATACAAAGCAACTGTAAATCAGAATAACACACACACACACACACACACACACACAAACACACACACTTTAATACAGTCAGAAATACAGTACTGTGAAAAAGTCTTGGGGATTCTATATATTTCAGGTTATATTTTGTTATTTATTTGGTTTTAATGCTCAGTAGAAAAACAGTTTTTTTTTGTGTTTTTTTTTACAGTTTCTTTGTGTTCGTTACAGTTTCATTTGTCCCCTTTACTCTCTTTGCTAATAGATCAGGTACTATTGGTGGATGTGGTGGATCATTGTCAGTACTGTGTCCTGTGCTGGTATGACTGGCTCAGGCAAAGCACTGCTGCTGGGGTTTTAAACCAACCCCATTGTCACTGCTGGACTCAAAATAGTCCACTAGACAAAAATGTCCAGTCATGGACATCCTTGCAGTGAGCACTGATGAAGGAGTAAAGGATGGCTAACCCTAACTGGGCAGACACTGTTGCTGTTGCCTCTGACTTCAGATAAACAAAGTGGAACAATATTTCAGATGTAGAGTGTACAGTAAGTAAACAGTGATATAAAACTCCAGCAGCACTGCTTATCCATTCATTCCAGCATTACACAAAACAACAGACCACCATCCTGTCCGTGTCCCTGCAGAGAATGATCCACCACCCAAACAGTACCTGATCTACCAATTAAAGGGAAGAACAAGGTAGAGAAACAGAAAGACTACAGTCTATAAGTATAGCTTATAGAACCACAAAGAGCAATGACCACCATTCCCGGGTCCCATCAGAGTACAGTAACTCCCACCATCATTTAGTTATTAGGAGACAATGTGCCTTCAATAACTTACCGCTTAGGACTCATTATCTATTGTGTTATTTATTTTGACTTTTACTACTAATTTAGTTTTTATAATCAATTTAAATTATATAATTTACTTACTTTTATTATTATTATTACAACGTAGTTACTCTATTAACTTATAGGCCACCCATGGAGGATGAGGATTCTTTTTGAGTCTTGGTCCTCTCAAGGTTTCTTCCTTCTTCATTCAGAGAGTTTTTCCTGTCCACTGTCGCCCTAGGCTTGTTCAATTTGGGATTGGCCTTTTAAGATAATATAAAATTGTAAAGCTCTTTTGAGAAAATGCTTTATTGTAAAAAGCGCTATACAAATACATTTTAAATTTAATTGAACTAGGAATCAAGAAATATTGGCATTTTAATGGCAATTTGCCTATAATACCACAACTATACTTTTACCACATACACAAAGAGGGAAGGCTGGCAGGTTGTTCAGAGGCATATACAAACCCACTTTCTATACAGTTAATCCTTAACTACATTTTAAAACCCCCCAACATATTTATTAAAATTACAATAGGATGTAACTGGTGCAGCATCGCTGCAAATTAATTAAACACATACCCACACCACAGGGCATTGCAAGACAGAGCCCATTCTGAACCTGATATCCTTCCTTGCACTTGGCACAGATGAGGCCGTCCACACAGATCTCACAGTTAGCGATGCAATTTACGCAGGTGTACTGATCTCGATCAGGGTAGAACTCTAGCGGACAGCGAACCCTGCAGTGGCCTTGGTACAGGTAGCGCTCCCTTCCATCCTCATCTGAAAAGGCCATTAATATGTAATAATAATTACTTGGTAACACTTTATGACTACAATAGAAATTGACATACAGTGCATCATTTAAGACAGTTTCTTACAGACTAAACAATTGTCGGGGATTTATGGGAACAGTAATGTATGTGAATCAGAAACTTGGTTTTATATTACAACCGGCAATCACCAGTATAAAACAAACATTTACACAGTACAACAAACAAAGAACACAAATGACCAGCTGATAATAAATGAAAAGGAACAGACTTAATTCAAACCACAATGTTATCACCAGTTTGTATTAGTCATGCAGTTTTCTCTAACAGCAGCAATAACAAAGCTCCGACTGATGCACTTTTCCAGAACTAGTTAACAGTAATAATCAAAAGCAAACAAGTTGGTTATGCTATGGTCTTGTTTATCAGGCATGTTATATACAGTTACTAAGGTATCTGAGAAGGTTGAGAGGCTGGGCATTGCATGCTTTTTTTGTCTATTGCCATGCCATTGCATGCAACAAATTGGATTTGATTTGTTGTACTGGATTGAATTTGTGTTCCATTTTGTTTTGCATCTACAATTTTCATGGAAGAATCTACAAATGCTTTTACTTTGTGTTTTAACATTTTTAACTGTTAAATACATCTACCAGTTGGTCCAAAAACTGTTTCAGTTGTTGTTTTGGGAAGACAATGATTTGAAAATGGTTATACAACTCCATATCAGATTAGTTGGAACAGTATAGAAAATGCAAGTAAACCTTACTTACTTTTGTAAAATTTAATTGCAGGCAGCACGAGCCTGATATAGTACATGCTTAAATTCTGGTTAATTCAATTTCTTGTTCAATTCCTGCTTTTCAGGCCTGCAACACATTCCAAAATTCTTTCAATTTTATGCCCTTGTAATTCCTCTGCACATCGCCCCTGATCTTAAAAATTGGTACAAGTACACTTTTCTTAATTGCTTAGGCATTATCGCACTCTGATGAATCTCATTGATTGATCTAGTCAAAAAAAACAGCACTCCCATTTCATTTCCATACTACAATTTCTTCACCTTCCACTGTTCTTTCCCTGGTATTCTCTTATTTCAACAGCTCCTCAAAAAACTTCTATTTTTCCTCACCTTTCAGTACATTTCCATTTCAATCCTTGATAACTCTTCAGCTAGCTCCAGCACTTTCAGCTCTATCTCTCTGTCTCTTTAGCCGATACAACTCCTTCTCGCCTTCCTTACTCTCTATTCTGTCATACAACTCATGTTAGGCCTTCTGCTTGCCCTTGGCTACCTCCCTCTTTGCCCCAAGATGTGCCTCCTCGTACTCCTGCCTACTCTCTTCAGTCCTCGCCCTGTCCCATTTCTCCTTTGCTAACCTCTTCTTCTGAATAAACTCCTAAACTTCCTCGTTCCACTACCAGGTTTCCTCGTTGTCTTTCCCCTGTCCAGATGACACACCAAGTACCTTTCTGTGTATGTCTATTCACTGTTGTTGCCCCAACCCAGTCAACTGGAAGCTCTTTACTATCACCAAAAGCCTTTCTCAATTAAATCTCTAAATTGATCACAACATTCTTCCTTGCTAAACTTCCACCATTTAGTATTATGCTCTGCCTTTGCCCCCTTCCTAACCACCAGAGTCATCCTGCACATCGCCATCGGACGCTCTCCAGAAACACTATCCCCTGCCACCCAAGCAACCACGTCTACAAAGGATGTAGTGTAACGGTGTGCTCCTGTCTCCACTCTTGTAGGTCACCCTGCGCTCCTCTATATTTTGAATACGTGTTTATCACAGCCATTTCCATTCTCTTTACATAGGTTCCTATCCTTGACACCAAACCTGCCCATCACCTCCTCATTTCTTTGTTTTCTTCACTAACATGCCCATTGAAATTTTCACCAATCAACACTGTCTGGAATGCTGGAAATTGACAGAAAAAAAGACTATAAATTGCTGGTAGTATGTAAAAAGCTACATATCCCAGGGTACATTGCGCTAACTACAGTGATGCCAGACAAAGTGTTGTATTCCGAAAGTAAACAGATTGAACATTTTAACCGAGTTAACAATTAAGGATGCAGTACAGAAAGTGCAAGAGGAAGAAACTGAAGTATGCAGACCTGGTGGCTGAGGCAAGAGAGTGCAGGTGGGAGGCACATGTAAGACCAGTGGAAATTGGCTATGGCTGTGGATAAGGAGAGCACAGTCTGGTTGGGGAAGTCTACATGGAGCTGGTGGTGGGACTGGGATGCTAGACTTCAGTGTTGAGCATACTGAAACAGTCATGGGCTTAATTCAGAGAAACAGTGACAAGAACAGGTGCCTGCCTAATGACCCCTTAGAAGAGCTAGCAATGCAGTGGCTGAGATGTATTTACATGGGCTTGGCCCAATGATTAGGCTTTGATGTTTTGGTAGTTGGTTGCTTACCGGATCAAACAGCCCAGCAACCCTATTGGTTTGTGACTGGTTTAAATGGCTAAAGGTAGATGATTAAATGCATGTTTTGGTAGGAAGGTCTAAAGAGAGTAGAGTTGGCCCTTTGTGAAGTTCTAATGGATTGACTTAAGATCCACCTTTTCAGACTGTCCTCCATGTATGTTATAACACATTTTATTTCTGCTTCATTTTGTGCTTTATACCTTAGTGGGCTACGTTTATTAAGGTGCAGAACTCACCTGTGGAGAGGACAGTAGAAACCGTAAAAGACGGTTTAGACGCGCAGGTGAAATCCTAGCGTAGATAAGACCGAGTTTTTTTTTTTAAGTGCGGATTGCGTGACCGCGGTTTCACAGATGCACCTAGAATTCACAAACTAGCTATCCTACAACTACGACTAGTTTGAACACTATCACAAATAAAAGATTTATCTTTAAAAGACTAGTAGATAGAGCTACTATTACTGCGTACTAGTACAACAAGTGCAAAAAACATAGTGCGCAATCCTGCTAAAGGCAGGTTTCTGGCGCATGCGCCTTGGAGTTAAATAGCGAGATTACCAAAGCGCTATTAAGAGAGAAAGTTTGTAGTAAGAAAAATATCTAAAAGTTGTAAGATTTGAACATGCAATGCACTTACCCATGCCACAGGCTGTGCACTGGAACAGTTCATGACCCTCACACTCAGCACAATTGGGATGGCACGCAACACAGCGGTTTTTAAATGCGAATTTTCCGCTTGGACACGATAAGGACGACGGTTTGGTTTGGATATAGGAGAAAACGCAACATAGTAACAATACAAACGGTGTTAGTGATGTTCTCATCCTTTTCGGAGCTTTAAACCACATTTCAGAACGCAGCAGTCCTGGTTTATATGCGGCTTAAGAAAGCTGGTCGGTGCAGAGTCGTTTCTAATACCAGCGGTGCTGTGACTTGTATACAGACGCTGGGCTGTTTATCAGCTGATTGGTCAGAGTCCGTGCAGGTCTAGTAGAGCTTCACTTCATTCAAAACACTCTAAAGAATTGTTCAGGTTGGATTTTCACACGACTTCTGAAAATGTGGGATATCAGACAAAAAATAAATTATGTTCTGGATAATAAACCGAAATTTGTAAAAGGTTAATAGGTTTACTATTATGTTTTGTTTCTTAAATCAGTGCAGGTGTAGTTTGCTATTTTAGTAACTTTGAACTTCATACATCTTCTGAATTAGATAAGAACAGGGTTGTTTTGGCACAGGGTAATGTAAATGTCAAATTACTGTTATTTTGATCTGCATTTACCGAATGAATTGATATTTTAGAATATACAGTTTAGATATAGAGGGATCACATTTTGATCACTTTGGCAATCCAACACAGGACATTGATGGACAAACACAGTATAGTTTGTTTCAAGCCATTCTAGTGTTGGCTTACAATGCCAGGCAAATGGGGCGTCACGGTGCAAGGTGGCTCCAGCATTCGTGGTTTGTCTTACCCTGAGTACATCAATTTCCTCTAAAACCTGCTTTTTTAAACGTCCCCTTGTTGTGTGTAGGACTGTGTTAGTGTGTGTATCCTACGATGGATTGGCATCCTGTGCTGCTTACATGGCTGAGATGAACATCTTATACAAGCCTTTGGGTTTTTGGGTGATAGCCCATTGTTTAGATAAAGTCAGGTTGATGATAGCCAGTAATATTTTGTGTGTTTTATGCACATCATACTTGGGCAGTCTGAGGTCAAATGATAAATTATTATAATTTTCTACCTTGGAGCAAAATGGGAAAATATGAATTCTTACACAAATTGTGTTAGTTATGCACTGCCCAGGCACCAAAAGCACCTAAACCATAGATCCACTGACTGCTTTGTATGTACAGTATGTCGTTTGATGTTAAGCAAGTGCTACAGGAATAAGATTTAAAAAGCAAGTTTGAATGCACCATTTCCATGATGAAAGAACTCCTTTTGTAGTTTGAAAGTCTTAGTTATCAACTAGTCTGAGTTATCAACCAGATTAAGTAAAATACTGATATGCACAATAGCATTGTCTTCTAACAATCAAAAAAGTATACAATTACCTAAATGACATGAATAAATAAATCTGACTCCCATCCGCCGTCACCTCCCAGATCTAAAAGATCTGCCATTCTTTCTCTCTTGTCATTATTAAAACTGTTGGTGAACAATTCCTAACATGTTGACATACTTTCATCCTCATAATATGTTTCTTTAAAACAGCTATCCTACCACCTGCCTGTTGGATCACGTCCCATCGCAAGAGCTTTGAACACCACGATCATCTGGTCATGTCCCTGCTACTTTTAAGACAACAAGAATCATGATTATTCTAAATAAGCCAACATAGAACACCTCGAATTATAGACTGTTATCACTCTTCTCATTCGCCTTAAAAATAAAAGAATGTGGTATCTACAACCAGCAGTCACTTTTAAACACTCTTACTCCCAGTTTGGCTTCTTTGCAGTGCTCTTTCAAATAACCACTCTTTGTGGGTTTGCTCTTAAAATACGCCCATGCTGCCAGAGACACAAAAAATTCACCTGTTCTGATCAGCTTTTAAAATCGTCAACACAAAACCATAAAAATCCCTTCCATATTCTCTACTTGTGAGTGGCTAATTCATGCAACTGAGCCATGCCTGTGCTAACACTTTAGTCACCGGTTTCCATAATGAATCAGATATGCAGATAGCTACATGAGGAAACGGTCCTTCACTCATCACATACATGAGAACCAAGCCTGTATCTACATACTTACAAAGCGGTTTCCTGTCCTTTGCTTTTTCCTTCATCACTTTTTTTAAGTAACTGCTAATAGGACTTTAGCTGAATGGCATTTTCAGGTATGGACTCTTGTTTATTTGTGCTAATGTACTGTAATGTTTCCACTGTGTGAAGGTCCATCCGAGATGCCTTTGAGCACACAGAAGTCGACGATGCTTCTGGTCATGGTTAACAAAAGGCCAGATTTTTGAGTAAATATTTAAGTGGTATTGGTGAATGTATATAGCCTACATATTTTAAGGCTTGACAAAGGTTTGCTAAAGTAATCCCTTGACGATGTGGTTATATCAGCTACTGATAAATGACGGTTCATCATGCAGTGTCATCTAAGGGATCAGAGATTAGGAGATCATGGATGTTGAGTTTAGGCCTGTGCGCTTTACACACTGAAAATCCTCCATATTCCTTCAATCATTTATGCACTGTAAGAGAAATAGGCAAACTCCTTCCAATCTTTCTTTTTTAAAAAACAAAAAAACCAACAACAATTCATTTTTAAACAGTACAATAATTGTCTCGTAAAATTGAGAGTTCAAAGTTTCAGCCTTTCATGAATACTGCTTTTCTACCATTTACAATCACGGGTTGGCATCACCTGTTTAAAATCACTCACATTTTAAACATTTTTAATGTCTAGACTTAAATTGCCCCATCCCAACTTTTTTATACAAAGAAGCTGTCTGGGATAACTGTATAGCAAGGCACAGAAACATTAATACTTCTTAGTTTACATGCCTTTGTTGATAGATACAATATGTCAAGACTTTTCTGTCTGCTTTCTTGTCTATGGTTTGCGAATAAAAAATAAAATGTCTGACATTAAGAGACATTTTAGTACTACAAAAATATTAAATATGATGTTTCCCCTTTTTATCCAGACCCTATATTTACAAACTGTTGTGGATTAACAACGAACTATTTTGCTATTTTGCAAACTAGAAAGTATTTTACTGCCACCTACTAGACTGGAGCGTTGGACAACCCGCTTTTGCCAAGTTCACTAATTGCGTTTTACTGTTAGTCTGTTAGTGTAACGATAACTTGTTAAACAGTTACTGGAATGCGTTGCCTGAAGTACATAATATATTGTGCAGTATCTTACAAAAGTAAGTATATACCTACATCATTTTTTATTATATATTTTCATGTGACAACAATAAAGATATGACACTTTGATACAATGTAAAGTAGTCACAGTCTACAGCTTGTATAACAGTGTAACTTTGTCTAAACCTTTGTCAACAAAAGTAAGTACAAATGTAAGTAAAAATGGGCAAATTATGACCAAAGTGACAATATTTTGTGTAGCCACCATTATTTTCCAGCACTGTCTTAACTCTCTTTTGTATTTAGTTCACTAGCACTTTACAGGTTGCCACTAGAATCTGATTCCACTCTTCCATGACGACATCACAGAACTGGTGGATGTTACACTCCTCCACCTTCTGTTTAAGAATGCCCCACAGATGCTCAATAGGGTTAAGGTCAGGAGATATGCTTGACCTTTACCCTCAGTTTCTGTAGCAAGGCATTGTTCGTCTGAGTGTTTGAGGTCATTATGTACCGGTAGTTGGAATAATCAAACCACGTGGCATGTTTCCAGGAATCCATGTCCTAAGTCTGTATGTCTTCAGCAAACTGTTTTCCAACTTTCTTTCTTTAGAAGAGGCTTCCATCTTGGACAGCAGCAATGCATGCCAGTTTGATACAGTATGCAGTATTTTCTGTATGTTTAGTATGTTCTGAGCACTGACAGGCTGACCCCCCACCTCTGCAGCAATGGCACTATATACACGATGAACTCCATATGTATATGCTATGTTCAAGTCATTAAGGTCAATTCTTTAAGCCCAGTGCAGTGTTTGGTATTTGGTATTGCAGGGTAAGTGCTGATATTTCTGATTTAAATCCCAAACTACAGTCTCATTATATATGACTTTTGAAATGTTAAATGTGAGATTGTGTAAAGGATACATTGCTAACCTATAGCTGGTCAGTAAAAATAATTTTATAATATTATGCACAGTTATTACATTAACACACCACACACACACACACACACACACACACACACACACACACACTCACTCACTCACTCACTCACTCACATACACACACAAACACATTTGTTTACAGATAGTGGTGTAACGTATATTGGACCAGTTAGGCTAGACTTTTTTTATTGCTTGTTTCGCGGCTCCGCCGACGATCATATTTGAAGAATACAAAAAAAATTGCTATTTTTTGACTATACCGCAGCACCAATGATTGAAATAAAAAATAAATAAATAAATATTTTTACCTTTTTTTGCTGTCTGGTGGAGAGCCAATGGATTTTTTTCCAGATTCACTTTAATTTATTTGTAGATTAAATAAATAAATATTTTTAAATAATAATGTATTTTTATTTCTTTCTCCTCCCTTGTATTGATTCCACATAGTCTTTGAGAATAAGATATAAAGATAAAATAAAGATTTATTTTTATTTTTTTTCCTCCATCCTTAGTACTTCTTAAGTAGGGACATCCGAGAAACAAACAATTAAAAAAGTCTGGCCTTAGTTGCGATTGAATGCGTCAAACAAGGTGAAGTAGTTGTTTGAACAGCAGAGGGGGTGAGAGTGCAATAATGTGAACTTTTCTGTGAAAACCTTAACCAGAAAAAATGCACAGTGAAACTTGACAGTAGATCCACAAAGCGGCCAAATTATAATCAAAAATTCATGGTAGAACTGTGAACTGCATTTAAACTGATAATCAAGTTACAGTTTTACTATGAAATCTTACTGTACATTTTGTAATGGAGCATTAAGTAACAAATTGCAGTCCCTCCACCAACAAGAGAAATAAAATGGCTAGAAATATATTTAATTTATCTTAATATCACACTATACAATTATTACTTGGTGTGACCTGTGTAACCTGTGCAATTTCAGAATTCTTTTCGTATGGGAATGGCTGCAAAATATGTGTATGTGATGTATATAAGCATAGTCTACCAACATAATTATTCTTTATCTGTATTTTTCCAACATCTCCATGCAAACGTTATTGTAGCAAATGTGTTGGTTAGCATCCTTGTTTACCAGGTCAAGTTCAGTACCCCACTAGGCTACCACAGATCCATATAAGAGCATTATTTTAGAATTCTCTCATCCTGTGAAAATTATAAATAATACCACAGTACCCAGGTGTATTATCATTGTGCTTAATTTCACTAACAACAACGCTAAAACAAGAGTTTCAGAAAGCCATTAGTGACCTGATGCATTTCCTTTATAAACAGTATTTTTCATGACAACTCAACACAAACATTTACAACCAAAGTTGTCTTAAATTCTGTCTTTCTGCATTTCAAGCCAGAAATTGTTGAATATACAGTTGACAGGTGATGGCAGAATGATTGACACATGTTGTAAAGGTGTGGTGGTTATTAAAAATCTATAATTAAAATATATAATAAATCTAATATTATATAACATAATAATCTAAATTAATACTGGGTTATAATTTCCTCGCAGTCCATGGCCTAGGCCACATGCCAAATGCATGGCCCCCAAATAATATAAAAGATGAACACAATTCACCACATAATAGTAAAAGTTCTTGCTGGGGGCTTCCTGTCTTTCTGCAACAGCATTTTGTAAGTGACTTAATAAATGATACAGCCTTACAGTTCGAGAAATCTTCCAGAGTCAACATGAAGCTGCAGTAGTACAGATACCTTTACTAAACTGGAGTACAGAAAATGGACTTGGAACACAAAGTCATCTAGAGGTAACAGGTCTGTGACTTTGGATTATTTTTTAGACATCTTTCAAGCTTTGTTTAGGGAGTCTTGTGAAAACTGTGGGGGCCTAGCAACTGATGGGTCCTTAAGTATGGCACTAATCCTTGCTAAGGGACCTAACAGTGACAGTTTGGCGGAGGTGAGATTTGAACCCGGGATCTTCTGATCCATAGGCCAGTACCATAATCGCTAGGTCACTACGACTCTACAAGATTTTTCAAGATCTTAACATGCTTTCAGATCAACATACACTAAAACATAATCCACAGACCAGTCACCTGTGCATGACATTGTGTTCCAAATCACTTTTCTCTGTTCCAGTTAGTAAAGGTCTCTGTGCTACTTCAGCTATATTTTTGTTTAGTCAGACATGGAATCGTTTGAAAACAAACTTTTAAATAGATTATTTTTTATTAAATGTTTTAGAAAAGGATTTATAGTGGGAGCTAATCAATACAGGAAAATATACTGGAAGCTCACATTAATGCTTCTGCATTTAGCATTTGTGTCTTTTTAACTTACACAGCAATCTAAGTGACAGCTTAAATATTTGAAAACAAAATTGTAAATACATTTTACAATAAAATGTTTATTATTTAAAAGTATTTGGTATATTTTGGTTTCCATTTTTACTGTAATGACAGTGTTGACTTAAGTTTGTGCATAATCGGATGATCCATGTTATTCCAGCAGAATTTTGCTGCGGTACTACTGGAACTGCGGTGGCCTAGTGGTTAAGGCACTGGACTCTGGACCTGATGGTTTGCCAAGTTGCCACAGTTGGGTCCTTAAGCAAGACCCTTAACCCACCATTGCTTGAACTGTAAAACTGTATCAGTTGTAAGTCGCTCTGGATAAGGGTGTCTGCTAAATGCTGTAAATGTAAATGCAAATGTAAATGTTACAATATTTTAAATGATATTCTGTGATGTTACTGAATGCTTGGCTTTCTCTGTCTGAAAGTGCCCATAAATTAACAGTCAGGTTTAAATCAAGTGACTATGGAGAAAAGTCCATGGCAGCCACCACTCCGTGATCTTTTTTGGTCTATAAGTTGTTGTCTTGCTTTGAGCTGTGTTTTTAGACATTATCCTGCTGCAGTATGAATCCTTCTCCACAAAGATCCAAGCAAGCATTTTCATTAGTGATCACATCTTCAGAAAAAGGTCTCTGTGGCAAAGTGCTCAATAAAATTACATTGCACAAGACTGAAATTACATTACAATATGGCAAAATTACAATACAATAAATGCTAATTGTGTATTAGTGTAATTTTACATTTCTGTATGTACAATCTAAAAAATAAATAATTGCGTCAGTCGTACTTTTTGCATGAAGCTTTTTCAATTATGCCAACTGCTGGTATAATTATGTTGGCCACACATAACACAACATTAAGAATGGTTGATTACATTTGATATGGTTATATATAAATAGGTCATAATATTTTTTTTTAGCAAACTTAATTACTGCCAACATGAACAGTTGGATTAGCCCAAATCTGAAGAAGGTGTTAATGCAAAATAAATAAAATACTACTGTATAATGTTATTTATTTATGTGAGTTTTGCTTGTCTACTGTTGTGTGAGGTCACATGGTGGCAAAGTGGTTAGCACAGCCACCTCACAGCTCCAGAGGTCCTCAACCTACTTTGATCTCGACCTCATCGATCACCTATGTGGGCTTTGCATGATCTACCCATGGTCTCCTTCCACATTCCAAAGGCATGTGTTAGGTTGATATGTCACTTTAAATTGGCCCAGTATGTATGTACAGTGGGAAAAATAGGAATTTGATACACTGCCAATTTTGCAAGATTTCTTGCCTACAAAGAATGGAAAGATCTGCAATTGTGGGATACAGAATCCAGAAAACAACACTGTTTTGTACAGAAACCTTTGTTTTCAATTACAGAGGTCAGGCGGTTCCTGTAGTTCTTGACCAAGTTTGCAGACACCTCAAAATGGATTTTGGACCACTCCTCCATACAGATCTCTCCATACATTCCTCCATACTTTTCCAGATCTCTCAGGTTTTGGATCAGTCGTTGGGCAACATTGAGTTTCAGCTCCCTCCAAAGATTTTTTACTGGGTTCAGGTCTGGAGACTGGCTGGGCCACTTCAAGACCTTGAAATTCTTCTTACATAGTCTCTCCTTAGTTGTCCTGTCTGTGTGTTTCGGGTCATTGTCATGCTGGAAAACCCAGCCAAGACTGTGCTTCAGTTCTCTTACTGAGGGAAGAGAGGTTTTTTGGAAAAAAAATCTTATGATACATGACCCCATCCATCCATGTAGTTCTGGGATGATTACTGATCATTTTAAGTATCATCCTTGCGCTACAAGACGAGATCTTGCGTGGAGCTCCAGACCAAGGAAAATTAACAGTCATCTTGTGTTTCTTCCATTTTCTAATAATTACACCAACAATTACTGCCTTTAATCCAAGCGGAATTGTTGCTGGTAGAATAGAATGCGACTGGATTTTTTGGCTTTTTTTTAGATTCTATCTCTCACAGTTAAAGTGTACCAAGACCAAAAAATTTCAGACCTTCTATACAGAACATCAAAAACTTCAGTGTATGTCAGTGTATCAAATGCTAATTTTCTCCATATATATATATATATATATATATATATGCATGCAGGTAATTGCCTGGATGCAAAAGGCAGAAGAGTCAGACGATGGCATTTGTTTATTACTATTCTTTTTCTGTGACCTGGTGGTCAGTTAAGTATAGTGGCACACACAAAATTACAAAAGTACTGTATGTGGCCACAATGCAATTGTGCACTGCTGGTAACCGTTGGTAGCCATAGGCAGTATGTGTATATGTGTGTAAGAATGATTATATTGAAAAGAAAATAAAGAAAAAAGAAGTGAATACTAATACATTTCTCATGAAGAATGAAAAAGGAAAAGCAAGAGGAAAACTATTGTAGACTAAGAACGAGAAATACTAAAAAAACAAATGATAGTGTTTCAATGTTCAAAATAGGGGGCCTAATTAAGAGTGAAAGAAAAACTGTAAAGCTACAGTACTTAATTAGTGGGGCAGCACGGTGGCTCGGTGGGTAACACCGCTGCCTCACAATGAGAAGGTCCCAGGGTGGAGAGACCTGGGTCCTTTCTGTGTGGAGTCTGCATGTCCTCCCTGTGTCTGTGTGGGTTTACTCCGGGTACTCCGGTTTCCTCCCACAGTCCAAAGACATACATGTTAGGTTAATTGGTTACTCAAAATTGGCATTGTCTTGTGTATATATATATATGTGACTGGTGTTGAGATGAACTTGTGTATGGATCTAACCTTGTGTGTGTGTCGCTTACATGGCCACTAATGCCGATAGCAACTTTAAAAAATAAATAACTTAATTAGTGAAACTGGAAAAGATTATAAAATAAGAGAATGATGCAAACAGTCAAACCCATAGAAAAAGAAGAGTTATAACAAAGAATGTTAATTAAATTTGGAATAAATATGTAAATTGTGAACTGAGGTGACCAAGTACAGTGGTGCATAAAAGTGATTTTTTCTATTGCTATTATATATTTATGATTTAAAACGTTAGATTTTTCCTAAAAGTCTGAAAACTGAATCAAACAAATGAGGATATTTAACTTGGTCATTTATATATTGAGGGGAATGATTTGGTATTAAATCTCTTTAAGAGGCAAAAAAGTATGTGAACCACAAGAATTAGTAGTTATAGGTGAATGGGGTGACGACTTATGGCACATTCAAAGACGATTTTAGGGACCACAAAAATTTTTTTTAATGCTTGTCATGCTGTAAAATGTTACGAGGCCATGTTTAAAGATTTGGACCACCAGTTCACAAATTATGTACAACTGGAGGATTTGCCCTGCCTGGGAGTGGTTAATCAAATACATTTAAGAGCAAGAGTGTGTAATAGTACCACACACTACTTGACCCAACAATAAGTACCACTGCTGTTCTAAGAATAGACACTAAGAAATGACAGTAATATGGTGGCCTTTCTGATGATGGGTTAGTGATGGGTTGGACAGTTGCAAATCAAATCTATATGAGGTCCAAGGTAGATGTTCCAAATGAATGTGTTATATGTGTAATAACAATAAGTGCCCAAGGATACTTCACAACAATTATAACAAAAATACATCTGGGGTCCTAAGCGAACATAAAAGGATGTAAGAGGACAGCAGGCGAGAGAAATAAACAACAGCTAGGCCATGATAGGCTTTAAAATTGCGGAGCATAATTTTGTAGTGGATGCGCTTGTTGACAGAGAGCCAGTGGAGTTGTTCCAGAACAGGGATGATGTGCTTATATTTACGTGTGGATGTGAGGATCCTGGCAGCAGCATTCTAAATTAGTTGTAATGGACTGAGAGTGTTGGTAGGAAAACCATGAAGAGATGTGAGATCGAGAAGTAGCAGCAGAGAGAACGGGCCTTGTCAGTAGACAGAAGGAGATCATTTGAACAGCAAAGCAGAGCAGATTCAGTACTATTATGTGGACAGAAGCCAGAAAGTCATCAAGCAGATGATTGGAATTTAAGAAATTTGAGCATTTTGGAGGCCACAAATCTTTCAACAATGTGTATAGCTAAACATTGGAAATGAACACCTATCACCTAACACCATATTCCAACTCGTGTCGTCCGTGTGTCTAGGAAGGACCATAGTTAGCTCAGTGGAAAGAGAAAAGGCAAAAACAGACAGGCAGGTGAGAAGAGGCAGCACTTTCGGAATGGGAGTGGACTAAATTCTCGCTGATGTCATAAGGCGGAGAGGCGAGTGGGCGTGACTTGGACTCACTGCTGCATCGCTGAATGGCATGAGAATGAGGGAGATCTAGCTACTGGAAGCCTGGTTTGGCCTAGGACTTTAAAGCCATATGATTGAAAGGACTGGGTTATTGACGAAATGAGGAATTATGACTGACAATGACAAGGTAAGGCTTATAACCCATCAGTTCTATTGCTAACCGGCTCCTCGAGTCACTGCGTATCCTGGGCAGCTGCACCTGTTTTTTCCTGTACGTGCTGCTGTCGCTTTCACTTGCGTCTTGCGGATATTGAGGTCTCTGTCCGAACGAAGCTTTAGGATGGGCTTATGTTTTTGTATATTTTCGGAAATGTGCGAGGGCGCATTAGCGTCTAGAGCATCAGTTGAAGCAGCTAAGCTTGCGGTAGGAGCCGAAAAGACATCTCTTTGTCTATAGTCGTGCGGCATCAGGGATTATTGATGTGGTTCGTTTATCGGGGGCTGAATTAAGTCTGGTGGCATATCATACATGTTACACGCATTCCACTGTGCTCGCTTTAACATTGGTATTTATTTTTATAGTATTGACGTGATCATGTCTTCAGCTACATCAGCTGTGCGTAGTGTTCAGTCTGTTTTTATTCCCTTACCCATTAGGATGCGCGTCTGTTTGGTTAGAAGCCTTTGCTCTCAGTAGTTTAACTTAGTGTAATGTATATGCTGTCTGTAAGGCTGTCAACATGGAAACCTAGCTTCAGGTCGACCTTGCTGAACCTCAGTGTTCATACATCCTTTGCAAAATGATCACATTGCAATAGTTCATGTTTTGCGTTATGTAAAGTTTAACAGGACTGTGTGATGATGTAACTGCATTGCCAGTTCAACCTTTGTAAAGCGTTGGCAGTTGTATTTGGCTGCATTATTAATGGCGGATGTTTAAATTATGTCATACACATTGTATAAATGGTTTATCATTTTTTGTCAGGTGTTCTTGCTTTTATAACTCAATTAAAGCTGTTGCAAAGAATCGTTTGGAAATTAAAGCATAAACGGTTTATAGCAAAACTTGTGTTTTCCAATTTTTCCACTATTGCATTCATGTGGCTGAATTGTTTTGTTGTTGCTTAGTGAAAAATAATTATTACGATCCATATCAATATCCATATCAGGTATCGTGGGTTTTTAACCATACTCACTGCCTACCTGTAAATCTACCTGCAGGTCGAGGTAGTTATAGTTCACTATTTACATTTTACCTCTATATCATGGCATTGTGGCCTTGGATGAAGCTAGTTACTATCACTGTGTAAAAATCATCAGTTTTATAATGGTACACTGGTAGTTCAATCTTTTGTGAAATATTTACTATATTCATATTTAAATAGCATCACTGATTAAAGTATTTGCCAATGGGTAACTGACTTTATCGACGCTGGTGTTGTGAATTGTGATGCTGTTTCGATGTTAAATAAATAAAATAAGCAAGACTTTGCTAATGGATTTGTGTAATTTTCCCAATTGAAAATGATGTAGGTTCTCTTGTCTTGTTAGTGCAGGTGTTCTCAGTCTGCAGTCTATGGGCCATCTTGTGTGCTGATCTGTGTCTTCAGCATATATTTCTATGCATTAGTGCACACGTGACTCGTGTGTTTTAGTTTTGCACATGCTTGCAGCCAAGCTGACATGAAGTATGAGATCCACTAATTTAGTCTGTAGACTGGGGTTCATGCGCTGTTTGAGGAAAATGACACATGGAAGTGCAGTTCACACCTGAGTATTTTAGGTCTATTACTATTAGTGTGTGTAGCCTTGAGACTAGCCTTTAGCATCTATAACATTAAATAACATTCTCTTGCATCACGGCCGATAAAAAGCATGAGGACCACTGGTATAGATGGATGCTACTTTAGTGTTCATTAAATTGTCTAAGAGCAACAAGAAACTAAGGCTGGCCAGTTTGATGGTATAGTATTAATGTTGTACGTTATGAGAGGATATGCTTTTCGATGAACAATTGCAGGATATTTTAAGTACTTTTATTGAAGTTTAAAAATAGGAAATTCTGACTTGTGTCTAGTTCACTATTCCACTAATCTATTTTCCATCCTTTTTAATCATTATTTTGTGTAGTTTATAATGCCAATGTTTTCACTGTTTTGCAAGCCTAAATAGTACATTATCACCAGTGATGGCGGTAACGCGTTACTGTTATTTTACCACTTTTTTAAGTAACGAGTAATCTAACGCGTTACTACTTTCAATCCTGTAATCAGATTAAAGTTACTTATCCAATTAACTTTGCGTTACTATTTTTTATTTTTTTTTATAAATTTTGCTTTCTTCTTGCATCTCGGGAAGTGACGCTGGCCTTTTTCAGCACGAGGACAAGTCACGTGTAATACCACGCAAACGTAAACAATGAAGAGAGGAGAGAGATGCGCGTTTTCTGCTTGGAAATACAGGCACTATTTTGAATTTGTTTTAACAAAAGATGACAACATTAAGGTTCGTTGTACACTCTGTGCTGGTGACAAAGTGCTATCTAGCTTCAAAAACACTACGTCAAATTTGAAAAAAACATTTGGAGTCGCAGCACGGCACAGTCA
>JAVSBV010004319.1:0-12859 GCA_033117975.1 Parotocinclus spilosoma | reverse complement strand
CAGTGAGCTCTGGAGAACCTAGCACCCTCTGTAGACCGGCTTTCGGCTTCGGCTTCCTGCCGAAGCTGTTTCGCTGCCTGTCAGTCCTCCACAGTCATCAACGCCCTCTGCTGGTTTCAGAATTGCATTACCGGAGAAATGTGACGACCACCAGACCGATGTCAAGGGTTTCTTCAACAGGACGATCTTATTTTGCCAACTCCCCACCCAAATCTGATTCTGAATCTGGAACCAAGAAGGTTCGGAGGCCTTTCCGGTCTTTCAAGGTACCTGTTCGATGGCCGATTTCGCCCTTGCAGTTGGTGGCACGGTGTGGCTGGAACCAAGAAGCTCTTCTACCCACCTTTCCAACGGGAACTCTGGGAGGAGCTGCAGAACGGGCTGGCATCTCTTCCTCACCATCCGCCTGGACCAGCTCTATATTATCCAAGGTCATTTTTGCTCTCGTGCCTTCCATCCTCCCCCCATGGTGACCTCGGAGCCTCCCCCTAAACCCCTGGAGGTAGGCAGAACACATCTCGACCCTGAGGAGCATCGTCGCCGCATCAATATGGGCTAACATATATATACTGTGGCTCTAACAAGCCGCATCCTGGGTCCCTTCCACCCACACAGGACCTTCTACATGCACACCTCGGGTAAGTACGCTCCCACTCAGTTCTTCCTTCATAGTACCAGTGGTTCTGTAACTGCCTGATACCCAGCTCTCCCTTGCAGCGTTGATCGTCTCAGCAATCAAGGGGAATTTTATCGCAAAACATCTGGTGGTTACTTGGAAGATCCCCTGCTCCTCTTTTCCCACCCGGCACCGAGTCACCGCAGTGAATGGCCAACCACTGAGGTCTGGACTCCTCTCCCGCATCACTGCTCCTGTACGAATGTGCGTGGGCGCTACACATGAAGAAACCTTCTCTCTTCTCTTTTTGGACATCCTTACGCACCCCATCATCTTGGGACTACCTTGGCTCCACCTTCATGACCACTGTGTACTGGGCCTTAGGAGAGCTCATTCATTGGTCTCCATTCTGCCTCAAGAACTGTCTACACATGCCGCCTCTCCAGTTGAACACCTTCACGCCTCCCACCCAGGTACCCACCCAACGTCCCAGTGGAGTACCAGGACCTCGCAGCAGTCTTTGGGGAAAACACACCCACGCCCATTCCTCCTCACCACTCCTACAACTGTGGTATTGAGCTGCTGGATGACATGCTTATTTCTAAAGCCAGACTCTTCCCCTTATCACTCACGGAGGAAGCTGCTTTGAATGCCTACATTTCGGAATATCTCTGCCTCGGCCTAGTTTGTCCATCCACCTCTCCTGTCTCGGCTGGGGTTTTTTTTTGTCCCCTGAGGCCATGCATTGACTACCAGGGTCTCATTCGAATCACCAAACGATACACTTATCCTCTCCCACTCGTACCTCCATCTCTAAAACAACTCCACTTTGCCCTCTGGTACACCAAGCTAGACCTTAGGGATGCATACAAGCTGGTGTGCAAGGGGATTAGTGGAAAACCTCATTCAGCACCACTATGGGACACTATATATACACCTGGTCATGCCCTTTGGTCCACAGTCTTTCAGGCATTTATCAATGATGTCCTTTGGGATGTTCTCCGAATGACGTCTTGGTGTATTCCCCCGACCTTCCATCTTACATTGCCTTCCATTCCAAATGTGACAAGTCCTCCAGCGTCTTCATGACCATCATCTCTGGGTAAAAGCAGAGAGGTGTGTCTTCCACACCCAATTCGTGAGCTATTGGGGGTATATCATCTCCCCAGGGGCATGGCCACGGACAAGATTAAGGTGGAAGCAGTCATTCGGTGGCTCAATCCTCTTTCTCGCAAAGACTTGCAGAGCTTCGTGGAGTTTGCCAACTTCTACCATCGCTTTATCAGGAACTGTTCGCACCCCTGACGACTCTCCTTCGTGACAATACTAGGGCCTTGCTTTGGTCCCCAAAAGCCCAGGCAACATTCAACGCCTTCAAAAGGGCAATCTCTGAAGACATTCTGACGCCAACAAACCCTTCATCTTGGAGATGGATGCCTCCTCAAAGGACAGTTTATGGTTTCGATTTCATTTTCAATGTCCATGATTTCCAAGAACAATTTGAAATGTGGACTCATCAGACCACAGGACTCTTTTCCACCTTGAGTCAGTCCATGTCAGATGAGCTCATACCCAGAGAAGTGGACAGTGTTTCTAGGTGTTGTATGATATATGAACTTTTGTTTTGCATGATAGAGTTTTAACTTGCACTTGTAGATGGAGTGATAAACTGTGTTCACTGAGAATGGTTTACTGAAGTGTTCCTGAGCCCATGTGGTAATATCCATTACGGAATAATGTCAGTTTTTAATGCAGTGACACCTGAGGGATCAAAGGTCACAATCATTCAATGTTGGTTTTCCACCTTGCCGCTTACTTGCAAAGATTTCTTGAGATTCTCTGAATATTTTGATTATATTATTGACTGTAGATGATGAAATCTCAACTCCCTTCTTAAACTGTTGAAATTTTTGTTTATGCTGTTGTTCACAAAGTGGTGGACGTCCGAGCGTTTTGGGCATGATTTCTTTATACCCATGACTTTCACCTGTTTCCAATTGACCTGTTCAATGTTCCAAAATTTGAGCATTTCTCAACTTCCTCAGTCTTTTATTTCCCCTGTTCCAACTCTTTTGGAACATGTTGCAGACATCAAATTTAAAATGAGTGAACATAAAAAAACAGTAAAGTGTATCAATTTAAACAATAAATATCTTGTCTTTGTAGTGTATTCAATTGAATATGGGTTAAAGAGAATTTTTAAATGATCGTATTCTGTTTTTATTTATGTTTTCCACAACGTCCCAACTTCATTAGAGTTGGGGTTATATGTCCACGTAGCTGGTATTGCTCTGTTTAGGAGATTCTTTAAAGAAATTTAAATTCAGTAAAATTCAGTAAATTCAGTAAAAGTCTGGTTCGGATTGATTTCAAAATGCCTTAAATCAAATCCACTATACATTATTACTCTTTATCTATAAAGACAGATTATTCATATGATTATTAACAGATTATTAGACTGCATGTAACTGTGCCACTTTTTGGTAAGGTTTTCTGTACCTGTATCCCTAAAGCGCTATTAGGTGTGCTGACATTGGGTTCATAGTTTTATCACAAGTTTGAATTATCCATTGTTGGAGGCAAGTCCGTATGTCCAGGATCTATGTGTCTACGATCTGATGTCTTAGGGTCTAATTCTTCAAATTTATTTGCAACAAAAGTCATAGCAAGGAGAATTTAGGATTTTTAAATTGTGATTCTATAAGACTCTATAGTTCTTAAAATTTGCTAAAACTGAACAGTTTTCCTTACATATATCAGGAAATTAAAAGATTTTCCCAAGTTGTTGTCATTATATACTGCGCATATTTAAAAATATTTGCCCCACGCACTTTGAGTGACAAAATTGTTATTTAAAAAAAATTACTTATGAAATAAGAAGGTGGGTAGATAAGTCAAGAAAAAATCAAGAAACAATAACTAAATTATGGAACAATTTGGAATTATCTTAATTAATTAAATACAAGTAATTATTGTTATTCTAAAACATTATTTTTCTACTCATTAACATAATTATTTGTAATTATTATGAGTAAAAAGGAAGCAATGAATTTACAAGTGTGATTCTTTCTTAGCACTTGTCCCTCAAAGTGGGGAAATGTACTTTTACAGCATTTAGCAGACCCCCTTATCCAGAGCGACTTAGAACTCATACAAGTCTTACAATTTAAGCAATGGTGGGTTAAAGGCCTTATTTTAGGACCCAACTGTGGCAGCTTGGCAGAGGTGGGATTTGAACCCTGGACCATCAGGTCCAGAGCCCAGTACCTTAACCACTAGGCTTGGAGCAATTTTAAATGAATTTGTCAGTTCACATACATTGTGATATTTTCAGAAATATAAGTTAAATGTCTTATCAATGGTTGGGTTCCTGTTAATGGAAGCAAGGAGTGTAAGATTGACTCAAATAACTCAAATAAAAAGATTTACACAGAAAGGGGTTTTCTGCTTTTCCTTGGAATGTTAATTTCCTCAGTCCTTAAGTATTTCTGGCAGACATGGGTGGGTGAGTTGGGAAGCAGTGGTGTAGGAAATCATACAAGTCAGACAAACTATTCATGCATCTGTTGGCGAGTGTATGCATGGTGGCCTCATCATCTCTTTCAGTCCTGCAACACTGTTTTCATCCCACCAACTCCTCAGAGAGGCCCTTTGTCAGACCATCCCAAGCTGGGCTACAATATTTAAATATCGGAAGGATAAATGTTAGGTATGCAGTGGCACCTTGGTTAGGTTCCTCGTTTTGCTCAGCACAATGAGTGTTGTTACATTAACCTGTAGTTTAACAAAATAATCAATGAATCACTAAGTAATGAATCATGAATCCAATTTTGGCTGAAATGAGTCAGCAGGAGTACCAAGCAAACAACAACACCCAATACATATTTTTAAACTTAATGCACCGTGATCCGACCAGTTTGGCAGATTGCCTGTGTTTTTACAGGGTACTAGAAGTAGACACTTATTATAAAACAGATTCTGGCTTTAAAATCTGATTGGCTCGGTTGTTCTCAAAACTAACGTTAGCACACCTGCGATTGCCGGACTAAAGTATCTGACTAAAGTATCTGAAGTATGTGTTCATCTTTAAGGTTTTAAACACATAAAACACTATGCTGGGCAGTCATTTGACAGCACATAACAAGTACACATTTTTTAGGTTAGTTTTTGTTTTCTTAGCAAATGAACAGTGGATGAATTTTGCAATTATTTACAAATTATTTTTACAAAATTAAGACGTAAAAGTGAGAAGATGTTTGTCACACACGCAAACTGATCAGTGGACCACACCCATTCACTTTCACGCTCGTAATCACCTTTGCACTAATAATTAAACGCACCCGGATCTCATTTCCGTTTCCACCAGACCACGCTGATTCACTCGGTTCATACCTGGTTTTGATGCGCTTTTCTACAATTCACTGACCTACCATGTTTAACCCTGGTTTCTGTCCTCCGACTTCGCTTTTTCTTTCTTGACCTCAGACTGTTTTTGGATACTGTTTTTGCATTCTGTGTTTGGTTCAATAAACCTGTCTCTCTGCTCAGCATTTGGCTCTGCTTTTTTCTTGAGCATTTGAATCTGCCACCATGGAGCCAGCAGCAGCGGATTCAAACTCTAACTCTGTTCCCGTGACCCAGGGGCATTACGAAGCTTTGAGGGCAAATCATGAAGGTAGTAGCTGCCGTTCGACAAATTATGGATGATCGAGAGGCTATTGCTGAGCTACTTTCCACAGTCCCCCAATGGCTTCTGAGCCAATCTCTCCTAGCCCTCCACATGTTGCTGCATTGAGTGCCGCCTATAGTCCGGCATTGCCGGGCAAATATAATGGCAAAAGATTTCTTCTACAGTGTGAGTTTTTACACATTCACCACCGGAATCTGATTCAGCATGTATCGCGCAGATTATCTCCCTTCTCACTGGCCCAGCACTGGAATGGGCTACAGGAGTCCCAGGATTACCAGTGATTCATAGAGTCCTTTCACTCTGTGTTCCAGCACTCCTGTAATGCTCCTGCGATACTCCTGGCGCTCTGCTTCTGTGCAGCTGTTATCACTGCGTCAGGGTACACTCACCACTGCGGACTATGTGTGATGAGGCAACGGTGCTTATGTGATCAAATTGTTACAAGCCTCTACAGTGTGTCCTACCGAGGTTTGTACTGGGTGGTTTTCTGGTATGATATAGGATCAGAAAATTGAGTGTATCTAACCACTGTGTGCATGTGCTGGGAGTCAGGCACGAGAGTGTAGATATGTACTACAGTGAGCGTGTTTACTAGGCTCGAGCCATCACAAATATCATCACAAATATACAACAAGATGGATCGATAAATACATACGAAAACATAGGTCTACACATATACACGTACACAACAGAGTTGGACTATTCAGTGCCAAAGGAAAAAACAGAACTAAACATAACCATCTTTCCTATACTCAAATCCACCCCCGACAAACAACTACTACACAAAACATACATGGGATGGCACTGGTAACTTCCCTAGGGTTTCTAAACAAAGAGTTACCTGTCCAAACTCCTCACACACACATGATCGGAAAACCACAGCAGGTGAACCAAGTAGAAAGGAGCAAGACAGCCATTTACCAATAAAATATCAGCCTGCCCCCAATTTGGATCCATTGCAGACAGTTTTAACAACTCTTGCTTTCTGGCATGCGTAAGGATCCGGGCGTTGAAACTCCTCCCCTCGACGAATCTCATTGGTCGCTGTGGACCAGGGTGATTGTAAAAGCCAATCAATCGTCATGGTACTGATAAAGCTCTTCATTCACAACAATCAGGCCAGCCACAATTCTAGTAGTAACTAAAAACACAGCAATCATTAGACACTTCAAAATACGTGTTTTTGCATGTAACACAGATATACCTGTAGTCTCTTTGGAAGTAGGTTTGGTAAAGGGAGGCAGCACAGACTAAGCTCACCCATGAGGTGTGTCGTAGGGCTCCTGGCCAGCTCATGGGAGGGGGATGTCAGGGTTAACATCTGGCAAAAAGAGTGTATGCGGGATAAATGTGCACAATAAATATGTAATACTAGTTGTTTTATTCGTGTTATGAGGAAATTGTGTACGTGTTAATGTTTGTTGGTAGTTGTGATGAGAAAGTGCAATTCTTATAATGGTTCAGTCCAAGGGTGGGGACTATCTTATAATATGGGATGGGGAAACAATATTGGGGGGTTGGCTTGTAGGGATTCACCTCCCGCTGAGAGGGATTATCCCCACATTCAGGCAGGGTCTGAGAGGGGGCCTACAGTCTGAGCTCACTGCTTAGGACCCTGGACAGTCTCATATCCCTGTCCAACCGTCTAGATCAGCTCATTACCACCTGGTTTTACACCAGGAATATGCTAGTGCCAGGAGTCTCCAATGCAACCCCAGAGCCCATTGAGGTAGATCCCTTGGAGGAAAGCTGGCACTGCATTAACCTGGGGCTGTATATCTACTACGGAATCAACCAGCACCTTTGATCAGGCTTGCCACATTGCCCCACCACCAAGAACCTCCATTCCACCTGAGGGCACCTCTGTTCTCTGTCACAGCGCTCTGGCGTCCTAGTCAACTCTGGCGTCCAGGGGAACTGTTTCGTCGAAGATATAGCCTCCAACTGGGATATCCCCTGCTCACCACTACCCATCAACCACCACGTCACTGTCGCAAATGGACAACTATTGGGTTCAGGATTCCTTGATCGGGTTACCGCATCTGATCACCAGTGCTATCCATGCGGAGGACATCTTGTTTCTACCCATGAGGTATTTACCACAATCCCATCATCTGACCTGGTGGGAGTTCAGCCACTTTGGATGTCTGGATAAATGCCAGCTTTTTGTGATCGGTCCAAATGATGAAAAGTTGCTCAGAGCCCTCGAGCCAGTGTCTCCATGCTTCAAAGGCCAGTTTGACAGCCAGTAATTCCCTGTTCCCCATGTCATAGTTAGCTTCTGCTCGAGTCAGGTGGGGGAAAAGAAGGCCCAGGGGTGGAGCTTGTTCTCTGGGAACACATCAGATTGAGTCGGATGTGTCCACCTCAACAATGAATTGCCGTCTGGGGTCTGGTTGAGTGAGGCTTCAGGAGGTCACTTAATGGAAGCCTCCGTGGAGGTGAGGCTTGTGAGGGGTTATTTTTAAGGTGCCATAAATGAAATGTTGCAGTTCATTCCTCCTTGGAGGACCTGCCACTTTGTGACAGTGCAGACCTTTTCCTGTTCTGCTTCCCTTCTGGATGATGAAGCCGAAAAGCTTGATGTGTAAATGTGTAACTCTTCTCGGCCTTGACGAATAGGCAGTTCTCTATTATGTGACTACCTAATGAACATGGCGAACATGCTCCTCCTCAGACCTTAAGAAAACGGAGAACCAAGATGTCGTTAAGGTTTATGAATACAAACCAGTCCAAATAGTACCCAGAGCATGTTGTTAACTAGGGCTTGGAAGATTGGCAAAGGGCCAAAGGTCATTACCCGGGAATCAAGGTGCCCCTCGTCGTTCCCCTTCTGTACCATGGGTCTAGCTTAGAGAAGATGTTGGCTTCTTGAAGAAGGTCATATGCTCATCGGGATGCCTTCTGGATCTCCATGTGAGTGCCAAGCTGGGACATGAGGTCGACTCACTCAATCAGTGAGTCCAAAGCGTGTGTGACCCCCGGGAGGTAGAGTGTAGCTGGTTCATGGGAGTTTTGTGTCAGTGCTCATCAGGACCCTCATATTTTACCAGCAAGAGGTGTCTTACGGCCGCACCTGGCAGAACAGTATGAGGTGGGAGTGTTTCTCACAGTAGAGGTAAAGTCCTTACGTATGGTGCTTCGAGTACACTGACGAGGTGAGTTTGCTGCGACCCAGTTGAATGGGCTCGGGGTCCAGTGTAGAATCCACTGCACTGGCTCTAATCCTGAGGGGGAAACTACAGTTGGAGGTCGCCCAGTCGGGGCATCCATAGGGGTGGTGGAGCTCCTGTCATCTTTGAGACTGGAGACTGTCTGACTCCCAGCAGCATTTATTTGCTTGGAGGTACAGAGAACCTGGTTAAGCTTAGTGGTGAGGTTAGTGACTTGACAACTAGTTATTAGACTCTAGCAATGAATTAAGCAGCTTGTCATGCTGCGCTAGCCAAACTTGCTGCAGGTCCAAAGCCATACCCACTGGCAGTGAGTCGACGTCTGTAGGTCATCACATAAAGTGAAACACATGCATATGCATTGAGTTTTTAATAGAAATGCTGAAAATAAGAATGAAACACTTTGACAAATCAGCTAAAAGTTTGGCATTGGAATGACATAATATTTATATTATTATTCAGTCATTCATTTCCATACCTGTTTAATGCAATCAACTGCAGTACAACTTTTTTTTATACTTCAGTTATATTTCTTGTAATAACCATTATTCTATTCTTCTTTCTATTTTTAACCATTCTTCATGGCCTGTTTTTGTTTCATTTTGCTTCAGGTGCAATTGAATTCAGCTTGACTGTAATTTTAATTAACAGAAATGCAGCAACTCTCTGAGGCTGTTTCGAAGCATTTGCAACGCTTACATTTCCTAATTAAAAACTGTGCGTGTTAGGCCAGTCTGCCTCCTACCTTCAGGTGTAATAAGGACCACCGCTTTATGTTGTGTTATTATAGGCCCCCTTATCGCTGCTATTTGACACTGGCTTAAAAAAAGAAAAATGTAAGACAACCTCAGTGGCATAACCTACTATCCTTCTTCTGAAGAGTAAAGGAGATTAATTCTCAAAGCAGGAAATGAAACGCCAAACCATTGTTTATTGTATTAAAGCAGAGTATTTTGTAAGCTGAGAAATGTTTATTTAGTCAGAAACATAGTTGCTGAGTTCTTATACAAATATAATTTCCTTTGTTGTCAATAAAAGGGTGTTTTTGGTGATTTCACTATTCCATAACCACAACTCTCAACAGTGCCTTCTGGCTAGATAATATTATAAATTATTATTAAAGCTGTGTGCTTGATTGTAGGCACGCACATACACTCACACCACAGCAAGAAGGTCCTGGGTTCAGTCCCCATGGAGTGATGTGGGTTTTGTGTGTAGTCTGCATGTTGGATTTTCTCCATGTACTCTGGTTTCCTCCCGCAGTACAAAGACGCGTTACATTTTTTGTGTGTCTGTGTGTGTCTATGTGTATGAATGTGTGAGGTGACCCTGTCTAGATTAAATTGCATATGAAGGTGAACATATGCCAGTGTTGATAATCTGGTATTTAGGGCTGTGAGTCTGGATTAATCAGTTACTACTGTTACTTTCTTTATGTAATTTGTGCCAAAAGCTCTGAACAAAATAGGCTTTAGTTTTGTTTGGCCAGATAATATGGATTTATAAAAACAGCAATAATACGGTGATCATTGACAAATACTGTATTTCAAATGCAAAACAAATACACAACCCAACTTGTCTCTAATTGAGACTTGCAATCCTAATTAGTTCTAGGTTGTAGTAGTCGATAGTTAATAGGCATTTGAAATAATGGATGTTGTTCTCATTGCCAATTCCTTCACTAAAACACAACAACTTGCTCATACAGCTTTCTGATATTCATGAAGAAACAATAAAGACACATACTGTAAATCTGACACAACTAGTATTTATTTTATGTGTTCAGGGAACCACATAAATGTGGAACTAGAACAGATCTGACTATTTAGGCTACACAAAAAGACATCCACAGAGACTGCAATCTGGAACACACTCATTAATGCCCTAAAATAAGAGCAAAAAGTTTTCATGTAAAACCTTTATTCCTTTCAACCTCTTTCGTTCCATTTTCTAATGACAAAGGCAAACTACCAACACTCATTTTGTCTAAATTGCTGGGTATTAACACAATTGGAGTTCCAGTTCATCCAAATAATTTTGGATGGAATTAAAGAACTCAACAAACCAAATTGGCTACCAGTTCTAGACCGTGGATGGATTTAAATGTCAGTAGAATCTAGTACTGGATGCGTTTATGAACCTGGAGCCAGTGGTGTAGTTGGGATAAAACAGGAGTGATGTGATCAATGGTTTTGGTTTGTGTAAGGATCCTAGTGGCAGAGTTTAGGATGTATTGTAAGATTTGAATGGAAGTAGAAGAAAGACCGTAAAGAAGAGAATTGCAGTAATAAAGATGGGAGGAGACAAAAGTGTGCACCAGAAGCTCTGCAGCAGGGGGAGATAGGAATGGGCGTACCGGAGCACTGTTACTGAAATGAATAAAATTAGTCTTAGAAATAGACCTAATGTGAAGAAGAAAAGACAGGTCTCATTGATTTGATAGTTGACCTTTAACTGTTTACTGGATGTTGATTTGCCATGTTTTGTGTCCCTGCCTGTTGTTTGAATAAATTCTTTGTACTGGCTCTCTACATTTGCATCCTTATTTCTGCCTAACATGACACTGATAGTAACATGTATTATATACATAAAGGACTTATAATGGTGCACTCAGTACTCACTACAGCGATGGCATGCAAAACGTGCTGGATTCAGGACGGCAAGCCATAGCTGATTGATATTGTCGCTCAGGTGCTGACAAAATGCACCTGCTCACTTAGGTATTTAGTAAGTCTGTAATCGCACCATTGCCTTACATCGGTAATTTGTAGCGCCTCGATGCAATGTACAATACTTGGTAGCAGTAAAAGATTTTTAGGGAAAGACAGCACTTTATTTTCCCATAAGGGAAGTGTAGCGTAAGACAAAGGTCACAAGAAAATTATTGGTTGCTTGTTAGGGTTCCTTTTGTGACTGGCACTCTAGCGTTCTACAGGCCCGTAATGTCAGCTTGTTTTATGTAAGCAGTATAATAATATAATATAAAATATTGCCAATGGTATTTTTATTTAATGTTATTTCATTTAACATTGTTTTTTCATAGAAGCATATATTAAATGGTAAATAGTCAAAGCTATATTCAAATGCCACTTTCTCAAAATTTCTACATATTTAAAAACTAAACTGCACTATGTATTGAAAACATTTTATTCAAACTTCAGTCTTGAGCTAATGCTGTTTTTATTATTAAAACTTTTTAATAATCCGTCCATTTTTGCTGCAAGCCATTTACAAACTATTATTTATTTAATATTTATAGTTATTTACTTTAGGTTGGGAAGTTGAGTCATGTATTTAATGTATACAGGCATTTCCCATAATTCCAGGGATTATGCAGGAGAATTGGTGAATTACATTTTCTCATCCACCTCCTTTCTCGTCTTTCACCTCTAGTCGTTTGTATGGACAAGAATCCCCACCATGACCCACACACTCCATAGTTACAGCCTGCTCAGCTCAGCCATTGAGGAGCATCACAAAAAGATACCACAGTGGCAGGTACACACACACACAGACACACACACACATTTTAGGAGTCTATCAAGGTCTGTGAAATTTTATCCTGGAATATACAAGGCAGAGAAAAAATGAAGTGTTTCCACTTAACCAAGCCTTACCAAATATGTGAAAATAGAATAAACTTAAGACAATTGTTACCCTGCCCATGAACCAATAAAGATAGTCATGTTAATAATCCATGAGGTCAAGAAGAAAGACTTGCAACCTCTAAGCAACTAAGGGTCTCTCTTACATTAGCTAATTAGCTACATTGAGAAGAACACTAAACATCAATGTTGTGCATTGCAGGGTTGCAAGGAGGAAGCCACTGCACTCCAAAAAGAAACTTTTTTAAAATGTATGATCGGCTGATTTTCTTTCTGTCTAAGAATGATTGCATACATAAAATTTTTGTTAAACTTTTCTTTTGATAAAAACAAAAGAAAGAAAACAGGGGCTGCTGGCTTATGCCTTGCTCTCACTTGCTTTAGCTTTAACATATTTTCTTAGTTTTGTTAAATTACACAAATTCAGTGGGGTGATGCTGTTTTAAATGTTTTATTAGATTCGTTTTTTAAATTTGTATGGAGTTGCAAACAGCATGCTGTAACAAGCTTCTACACTGAACATACTGTTGTGTCCAAAATAAATATATAGAGAGATATTTGTTGATAAATAGCACTATAAACACAACTGAAATCTAACACATATTCAAGTAGAAATGTATAAAATGTAAAAAGAGTTCTGTAACCCAATGTGTAATTTGACATCTTCAACTATTGAACAAATTAATCTCTACATTTAGAAGTTCAATTCAATTCAATTCAGTTTTATTTATATAGCGCCTTTTACAATAGAGTATTGTCTCAAAGCAACTTCACA
>JAVSBV010004308.1:0-12860 GCA_033117975.1 Parotocinclus spilosoma | reverse complement strand
TCCTCTCAACTCAGAACGGAATGAAAATTACAAAAATTAAAATTAAATGCTCCCACGTATGTTTACACCAAAAGATCGCTGATTCGCTTATTTCCCTGTCAATCAAAAAGGGATCAGGTGGAATTTGCATTTAGTTCCCCTCTCTACGCAGGTTTCCTCGGGGTACTCCGGCTCCAGGGTCCCAGAGCGTATGCTCTGCAACGTATTCCCACCCTTTCTAGGGTTGGTTCCTGCCTTGCACCCCATGCCGCTAGCTAGTACTTGTCCCACCCCGCCACAACCCTGCAGTTCATTAAGCAGATATAAAAATTAACAGTTATGGCTATAGAACAACAGAAAACTGGTGTACTGGTGCACCACACTGGGAGCAGGGTTTGGCTTTGGATATACAGAGTCAAAGAGGAGCCACGTCCCAATTTGCTTTATATTCTCCTCCTGTGTGCTTGGGTCTTCTCCGGGTACTCCGACCTTATAAAGGCACGAGTAGGATTCATTTGTGTCTTTAAAATGTCCCGTAGTGAGCAAGTATGTGTGTGAGAGTGTGTAATCTGACATCAACTGGCACCCTGTGTAGAGAGCTCGTTTCCGCCATGTACCCCATGCTGCCGGTTAGGCCTTGTCTCCTTGCGACTCTGAATCGCATTAAGCACATATAAACTAAATGATCCGAACTAGCGTTTTCGTAAACTACACTAACCTCGTTGCGGATGCGAGTATAAAATGGCAAAAAAAAGCGCCCAGAAATAGTGCACTACATAGGGAACAGGGAGTAGCTATGGAATGGACCGCTCCACAGAGGAGCCGTGTCCCAATTCTCAACCGATCGCACTTCATATTAAGTCAGACTACCCCCCCTTAACAGCGCTGTTCGGCCCACTGGGTAGTGTTTAGCACCCGGTTGGGGACGCAGCCTAGGGATTTTTCGCGCACTTCTTCCGGTCGCCTCCCGCCCCACGTAGCCATCTTCGTTTCCTGAACAAAAAGGGGCGAGATTGGAAAAAGGCAATTAGAGAAAGACAGTCGCCGTGTCCGCGCGTAAAGAACAGCGGCTCGAACGACACACGAATGCGGATGTAAGCGTGCAATATGATAGGAATAAGAGGCGGCCTAGGGGAAAAGCAGAGACTGGACACCGTTAGCTAGCTGGGCACATCTGCTAGCTAGCTGGCTAGCTAACGGACAGTGCGTTATAGAAATAGCTTCGCTAGCTAGCTAACTAAGTAGCCAGCTCGTATAGACCAGACCAACACACACACACACACACACACACATACATACATATACACACACACAGGGCGTTAGCTAGCTAGCCGGCTAAGTGTTGAGCTACAGCAGGGGAAGCTAGGAATAGGAGCGAAACTGCAGCGAGCTGCTGAATATGGGTCACATTATTGATCTGTACTAAAGCAGGGCCGAGAAAAGCGAACAGCTGATAAACACAGCGGCTGTTTAATCAAGACTTCTTTGTTACCATAAGGGATCAACTGCAAGCCGCGGTAAGCAACTGTCTGTCTCTCCTTATCTGTCTCTCCTTATCTGTCTCTCTCTCTCTCGATGCCTTCCAATGTTTTCATTACGCAACCCTGCTTTCAAACAGGAGCGGAGGATCAGATCCATCATCCTAATCTCACCGTGTAAGAACCAAACCCCATCGTTTTTAGTCTCTGTATCTGTATCGGCAGGTGTCAGGCGTTCTAGATCTATTGTTATTCACTCTAACGAGACGCTGCATCTGTTTTCGGTCCTGCCCGTTTAATTCGAGCCGCTTGTTAGCTTGACAAAAAGGAACCAAAAAACACGACGTTTTCCTTCAACACAACGCTGGAGCCGCTATTGTGTCGCCGATGTTGTTTGTGTGCTTTTTTTTTGTTGTTGTTTTTCTACGGTTTGTGCAGCACACAGGAGCAGGGCGATATAACCGGAATGATCTCACTATCGTGATCTGATAACCTGTGTTTTTTATTGTTGAATTATTATTGCGTGAGATCAGCTGTGAGGGTTTGTAGCGTATAATGCCCCTTGTGATGACACTGACTGGTTTCCGTTTCGACGCCCTTATTCAGAGCGACTTGCAGGCTAAGCAGTTGTGAATTAAGGGCCTTGCTCAGGGACCCAACTGGCAGAGGTGGGATTTGGACCCTGGACCCTGGACCCTTAACCACTAGGCCACTGCAGTCACACATGAAAGCTAGTCCACTGTCACCGTGTAGATGCACTTACAGACTACAAGGGGTCTGTTTCTGTCCAGATTTTGGAAGTCCCCTTTCCTGTTCTCTAATGGTCAGGACCCCACCTGGGTGATGTTGCCCTGTTTGCGTTTGTCATCCTCTAGTCCTTCCTCTGTGCTCACAGGATGCTTCCTACATGATGCTGGGGCCTGGGCGTTGGTTGGTTGGTTGGTTGGTGGCCTAGTGGTTAAGGTACTGGACTATGGACCAGAAGGTCCAGGGTTCAAATCCCACCTCTGTTACCGTTGGGTCCCTGAGCAAGGCCCTTAACCCACAATTGCTTGGATTGCAACTGTATTGACCGTAAGTCACTTTGGATAAGGGCGCCTGCTAAATGACAAACGGTTTGACTTTTTTCGATACCGGGAGCACTGCTGTGTCTGATCCAGTCATACCAGCACACCGTGCACGAACACATCATCATCAGAATGATCTTCCACCCAAATAGTACCTGATCTGTGGTGATCCTGGGTGGGGTCCTGACCGTTCGAGTGCACGATAAAGAGAATTAACTTAATGAATTAAGTGTTTAGAAAAGCAGATGGACTCCAGTCTGTCATTTTAGAAGTACAAAGTCCATCTGTATGGCAAGTGGTAGTGCTCAAATGGACAATGAGTGTAGAAACATGGCGATGTAACAAATAGGAGGATGTGTCAGGGACTAATTGATATGACGATGCTCGTAATGCCGAGTCATGGTGTTACTGTCATTATTGAGATTGTTGAGCGTTTTGTCGTGCTACCCAGTGTGTCTTCGGAATATCTTCCCATTTTCCTTGGTGTGTTCAACTCAACTCGGTGTACGACAAAGAAAATAGCACTCAGCTAGGAATTCCTTTCAGCACACGATGTCATATTCGTGTCCCTGGCTGACGTGGTGGCGCGAGTGGTCAGCACGGCTCCACCTGTGGGGAGTTTGCACGTCTACTTGCTCCATTTCTTCGCGTCACTGTTTTCAGCAAAGATGTGCTGGGTCATTTGGTAGCTCTAAATTGGCCCAGTGTGAATGTCCTGTCTGGTATCGATGTAACCATGTGCCAGTCATTCATGCTGATGCAATGTTAAATACGTAAATAAATCAAATCAGTGTGGCTGCACACAGTTAGCAATGACCAAGTAGATTCTTTACTTTTAAATAAGATGTAATCTTAGGTCTTAAATAAGACATAACTGTAGCAAATATGTTCTTCTGAGAATCTGTACGTTACCTGTTCTGCTCTATCAAAACACACTTGTTTAATTATTTCATAATCTGATATCTAACTTGATTACAATAGCTGCTGTGTAGCAAGTGACTTAACAACTGAGACAAATTGACAAATTACGTTCCAGTTGTGGGACCCAGCAGGAGCTTCTCGGTCTGGCATTTGATCTATGGACCTTCTTGGCAGTACCTTAACAGCTGTACCACTGTCCCAAATATAATGCTTGTATGCTGATTTGAAAGTGTGTGTGTATGCATATGCATACACCAAGTATACAAATCCTAGAACCTGAGCCTATTCCTAAAACCTGGCCTAAGACCATTGCCTACTATTGTACGTGTGCCATTGGCACCCTGACCAGGGGTCCCAGCACCTTTGTGGACAGGAAATGAAATAAAAAAAATATTCAAAGCTAAAATTGAGACTAAAACCTATTTTCTGTAAGTGTAGGGACTTCCTGACATTAAGTTGTACTGCTTGTAATTATTTAGGCTTTAAGGTTGATTCTAGCAGTATTAATAAAGTGTAAAATTTTGGTTTGATCCCATCAATATTCGTCAAATGAATATTTCTCCACCAGATGTACCTATCACCCAGCTTTATTAAGGTGACGTTATGGCCTGTTACTAAGGTTTAAAATGGCAACACATGTCTGGTACAGTTTCTCATAATGGCAAGACGGGAACTTTTTACAGCTGTGCTTCCTCCTCGTAAATGTGTACGAGCATGATAGATTAACACATGTAGGGTTGTCTGGAGCCAATCAGCATCCACCTCACTGAAACCCACAGAAAAATTGTGGCAGCTCCAGACATCGGCGTGAAACACAGGATAGTCTGAAACGAGCCTTTGGAGGCTGAGTCCCAAATGTTTCCTCCCCTCGTAGCAGACAGGGCTGAATAATTATAGGGAGGAAGAAGTGATTTGGACCAAAGCCTGGTATTTACCAAATCTGTGATGAGCTACTAATGCGAAACACATCCACAGCTGGTTGGTTTTGTTTGCCGCAAGTTTTGCGGTACAGTTGATTCCGGTTAATGGGACCACATCGGGACCGTGCTGTAACATATTAAATGTTCACTAAACCTTTATTGTGTGATTTACACGTATAGCGAACGTTCAAACTACTGTTACTTACCAACTTTGTTCATTGAAAAATAAATTTGCAACCAAGTTTTTCGAAACGATCTACAACACAATGTCTAGGTACTCAGCATGCAAAGCATAATACTGTAAAAATAAAAAAACAAAACCAAAAAAAATTTTTTTTTCTTTTGCTCTTGTCAACACAACTTTTCGGATTTCCTGACCTTTGATAAAAAGCAAATTCTCGCGGCGGGGGAACAAAAATCCTCTCATAAATCGCTGATCCGCGTTGCATCTGCTCTAAGTGGCGACTTGTGGCTTGTTTTTCTCACGTACTTTGGTCCGATTAAGCAAATAACATTACACAGGATAATAGGATTTGTTTCGGTACTTAGGATTTGGTCCGAATAAACGGCTGGTCCGACTGTATATGTGAGGTAAAACTTCTACTTCCCCCAACCAAGAACTCCACAACTCTTACAAAAGTCCTTGGATCACAGTTTTATCACATAATTAGGCGGGTCTTACCTTGTCTCTAACTAGACTGTAACAGTTGGGGCACTGTTGACAAACAGGAACTGAGCGATTGTAGAAGTAATTCTCCTCGCACATATCACAGCGTGTGCCCACAAAGCCAGGGCGACACTCACAACGGCCGTCCTCTCTGCACTGAGTCAAGCGGGAACCTTCTAGATCACAGTCACAGGCTAGGAAGAGAAAAAGAGATGGTGGGTTTCTCTGTCTGAATTCAGAGTTTTACATGCTTGAGCTGCTGCCATATTGTAATACAGACTAAGACCACAGATATAATAACATTTGCACATTACATAAAGTGGGTGAGCTTATGTATAAATAACAGCTGATCTGTCAGGTAATATTAAGTCTATTTACAGTTACAGCATTTAGCAGACACCCTTATCCAAAGCGACTTACAACTCATACAGTCCTACATTTCAAGCAATGATGGGTTTAAAGGGCCTTACTTAAGGATCCAATGTGGCAGCTTGGCAAAGGTGAGATTTGAACCCTGGACCATCAGGTCTAGAGTCCAGTACCTTAGCCGCTAGGCTACTGCAGTATTAGTTATATCACAGTAAAAAAACTGACAAAGTTCAAAATAGTTCTTACGTTTACATCCAGAGGAGCTGAATCCAAAGAAGTTGACCTCACAGCGATCGCACTGCTGACCTGTGACGCCCGGCTGACACTCACACTGGCCACTCACAATGTCACACTGGCCGTTTGTGGAGCCGATAGAGCTGCAGTTGCATCTAAACAGCAGTCATTTAAAAGAAACTTATTAGAAAATATTCATCAGTGATGTAGTCTCATCATGGACATCATGTACAGGAGGAATGATTAAGGTACCTCTGGCAACCATTGCGGCTCTGTAGATTGTAGTAGCCGGGCTCGCAGGCGCTGCAGTCTCGGTTGGTGACGTGGGGCAGACACTGGCACTGCCCAGTCTGCTGTGCACAGGTTTCCTGACTGTCCACCGTGCCATACGGCGAGCATGCACAGGCTAAAAAAATGCACAGGAGACCTTAAGCTTAAACACCTGCTCTTTAAACATTAAATGTCTTCGTCTCACCTGCCCTGAGGTTGTTTTCAAATCTTCTGTTAATCTGAAGACAAAAGCAAACCAACTGCATCTGAACAGTTCCATCTGTGCTTGTACTGTAAGTGAATCTTGATCTTTTTCTCATGCTCTTTAGCTAAAAGCTCTGGCCACTTGTTTACTCTACAGTTCCCTTAAAACTCAGACAACAGCTGTGTAACATGGGATTAGTGGTGCTTGTATTCCAGTCGGCTGCTACATTATTAAGCTACTGATAAAATAGAAGAAAACGGATATGAAATACCAGAAAACTGTCTGAAAACACTGGACAAACTGGGATAACATGCTCAATTTACATAGCTTTGTGTCCAATTCTCTGATTACACTCATCTCTTGTTAACTGATGTACATTTGCAGCACTGTTGTATCCTTTCTTTTTCAATTAGGCCAGACTTTTTTTATTGCTTGTTTTGCGAATCCACCGCAGCACCAATGATGATCAAAAAACCCAACGGTTTTCTTCTTTTTTTTCCCTCAGATTTACATTAATTTACTTGTAGGTTAAATAAAAATTTGGATTCTACATAGTCCTCGAGAAATTGAAAAGTGCTGAAAAATAAAGATTTTTTTTTCCTCCCTCCTCAGTAGATTCTTAAGTAGGGGCATTCGAGGAACATGCAATTAAAAAAGTCTGTCCTTAGCCAGAAAACGTACTTTTATTAGAAGAGCTACAGTCTCTTCCTGCAAACATGGTCCTATGCAAATAAACTATTTCTGGCTATGATTTTTTAAGATTACACCTGCGCATGACAAACACCTTTTAAAACCTTTTTTCATCTGAGGAGAGCACAATGCAAATGTTAAAGTGCCTTCAGTCTTCACAATTCACAAAAAAAACAGACGAAACACTAAGTGTCATTATAAATGTGCTTAATAATCAAGTTATCCAATTAATCCAGTTATCCAATTAATCGAGGGTTCATGTAAACATGAAAGATATAAAATCAGATAAAGAGAATTGTATTTTAGCCCAATAAGTCAGTGCATGTATAGTCTTCCTCCAGTTTCCATTGCTTTTTTCAGTCATGCACACAAGAGTTGCCCAACATGGTTGCCATGTCCAGCTATTCCATGAGAGGTGGCTTCCTTTGGGTAGAAATCTAGTTATTCTAGTAATCCAAGTCATGTAAACCCAGGGGGGTTTGGGAGTATTGTTAATCTGCTGGTATATGTGAGAGGTGTGAGCTCAATTCATGCATTAAAATACTGTATAAGCATAAGAAACCATGACTGAGATTGGCTGGAATGTTGCTGTATTTGGATTTTTTACAGCCATCTAATTATTCTTTCCAAATAAACAGTCTAGGTGTTGCTAGTTCCCTGCTCTAGCACATCCAGGAGAGTTAGAACCGGGTACACTCTAAAGGTGCAGAGTACTGGCTAAGAAATTTTATTCTAATCAATGTTTAAGGCCAATCAAAAAATAAACAAAAAGCATTTCCACTCTACTTACGCTTGCACTTGTCTGCTGGCTTGGCAGCCAGAGCGTTGCCATAGTAACGTTCTTTGCAGCGATCACAGAAGAAGCCGTTGGTGTTGTAGATGCACTTGAGACACTCCCCGTTTTCACGGTCGCAGTTGCCCACTGCGTTGGGGTCAATGTTTTCATTGCACTTGCATGCTCGGCAGGGTCGTACCGTACCTTTAGTACCCAGTGGGTCACCAAAGAAACCGTCATCACACAGCTCACATCGTTTGCCTGGGCACAGTGAAAAGCTAAAGTAAATCACTAGTAATACTGCACAAGCACTACCAAAAACTTGCCATAGTAGATCTGAAACAAGTCTTTAGTTTGGGCAAATACTGTTAAATCAAAAATCCCGCCACCATTACCCATTTCCACCAGCAAGGTGCCTGGTCTTTTGGAATGATACTGCTCACAAAAATGAGCAAAAAACAATCAAATATCCCATATTATTTGTGAGCAATTGTAATTGTGAACTATACTAACATCAACAGTAACATCTAACTGGATGGTCTACTAATTAATTATTTGTTTGATGTGCAGACATCACTGAAACAAGTAGGAGTGCAATAATAGATTTTGGTCACAGTTCAATACACGATTCAAGTTTCTTGGGATTTTTTTTCTCTAAACTCCAGACAGTTGACATTTTCATGATTAAAAAAAAAACCCTTTGGCTGAGTATAATTAAAATAAATTAATAGTAAGATGTTTTAAATTGCAAACAAAATGCCCTATTGTTTCATCATATCATATCTAGCAGTTTAATAAACAAACTGCATGTGACATTTCCGATGATGGCCCTGATGCTCATTGTCCCATTTCTGCATTCCAATGCATCTTTACAGCACTTAAAAATTACTGCACATGTATTTGTCGGCCATGGCAAAATATTTGTGCTTTGTAAAGCAAGCAAAGGACCTAACATTGGTAAATAAAATAAACCTAGAGATGACATTTGTCCGCTGATATTACCTGTAATTAAAGGATAGCCTTTATCTAAATCTATGGAGAGGTGGCACCAGCATCATCTCAGTGGAAATGGAGTACATGTACTACTTAGCACAGAACTTTAAGATCAGAGAACATGCTATACCTGTAGTCCCGGGAGGACAGTTTGTACACACCACCTCTTTGGTTTTGGGCACAACTGCGCAGGTGGCTCCGGCAGGGCATGGGCATGACTTACAGTCAGATGATGAGCCCACTGTGGCATCTCCATAGAAACCATCCTTACATTTCTCGCAGCTCATACCAGCTGTATTGTGCTGGCAGTTACACATTCCTGTCAATGCAAGCAAACCAATAAGCGCACTATATTAAACCTGTCCTTAAAACACTAATTATTGTTCCAGTCTCATGTTTTATTTACGTCCCCTTTTTATAGGAACACAAGTATTCCCATGTGGAGGTGACGGACCTGTTACAGAATCACAAGTATCACTGTGGCCATGGCAGTTGCAGGGTTCACATGAGCTGAAGTGACCCAGTTCAGGTCGGCTTCTCCTGTATCCCAGTGCACACTGGCCACAGTGCTGGCCCACATAGCCTTGAGGACATGAGCACTTCTCCACCCAACGCGCTGGCGTGCCAGGACCACGGCGTGCAGTCACCAGGGACACGTTATCCAAGTACCCGACACCTAGACAGCAACACACAACGTTTCATTCCATACAAGCAATCTGTATTAACAGTTTAATCAATTCTGTATAGGCTGAAACACAGCTATGTGGATATTTAGAAGAATAATAAATACAGAGCAGCATACTTTTCTCGCTGTAGGTGCCACGGATCTTGATGGCGGTTAGATTGTGCAGAAGCTTCTGGAACTCTGAATGAGACAGTTCTGGTCTCCAGGGATAGTCCGTGGTGTGATGGAGCCTGTCAAAAACATTTATATTTACAATGCATATACTATAAACATCAAAATAACAATGAACTACGATTCAGCACAAAAACTCCCTAAGATGCTTAATACAGAAAACCAGGAAAAATAAAAGACACCCATTCGAACCTTTCAGCGACAGTACGGTAAGTCATATTTCATACCTGTACTGTAAAATGAATTCTAACTTTACACCCATTTCACAAACCATGAATAATGTTTGACTCATTTGAGTAGTTTCCTTTTTTGGCAAACCAAGCAACATGGCTGATAATTAGTTGTTGTTGTTTTTTTTTAATTAGGTAGTTCATAAACATTAGTCCCACAACAAAACAATCATAAGGAAAATGCAAAACATGAATCCCACTGCAAACGGAGAAACAAACGTAAACAGTGGTTATCTAGACTGCACTGAGTGTCATTTTGTAAAAAATAAATCCGATTAAATGCATTTATCAGCCACGTGATGGCGCTGTAGACTATTGTAAGATACGTTTGCTCATCTAACATGCATTTATCAGAGCAGCAGAACTGATTATTCTTGGTTTTTAAGGTACACGTATTAATGCGTCTCCATATTTCCACAAAATGAACCCACCTGAACACGTAGGTCTGCATCCGCTCGTCAGGATAAGCATTTCCCTGAGCAATAAGGGGTACAGATATGTGCTGCCCTGCCCCTTCCAACACCACATCCTCGGCTGAAAGACGTGCATCCCGTCGCTCCACCCGGAAGTTCAGTGACAGGTTCTGGCCATAGCTCAGCAGTTGGTTACCCAGAAATTTCTCTACAGGAACAAACCTCTTATTAGAAAATCACATTCAAGTTTAACATGACCACACTGGTCTAATTAATCTCTATAACACACTGCAATTTACTGCTCCCTCCACAACAAAGTAGCTCCCCTAAACGACCAAACAACAAAGCAATCAGAATAGATGCTCTTAATCTGGAATGCAAGCATGTCCAGGAGGAAGCAGTTGTGGTACCTGGTGCCACAAAGTACATGGGGAAGAAATCTTCAGACAGAAGAGAGATTTCCTGAGCTGGAGTCCAATTTACTTTCACACTAGAGCCATCTCTCTGCTGACCCGTCCATTCATCATCATCTAGGAGCAAGAGCAATAAGAATAATAAGAATAATAAAAACAACTCATCAGCTCTACAGGACCCACATGCCCACTGGAACCAAATGAAATTGGACTGACCTCGATTAAAGTCGGAGACAATGGTGTGAATGCTGTAACCCTCTGCACTCTCACACACAGTGGAATGATGGAAGCAGAAGCATGGCGTGCACCCGTGTGGGTTTTGGGGGTCCAGGTTGAAGTAGCCCAGCTTACACCTATGAGGACAGAAAATGTTCTATCAGTGCTACTGATATTCCAGGCCCAGTTTATATTTCATTATCAACCAGTAACACTGAATTCTGCTTTGCCAGATCTGGGCTACAGGTTGCACGTTTACACTCAATTATACTGGTCAGGGGTCGCAAGTGTCCGGGTCCTGAGAGTACAGGTATATTTATTTCCTGGACAGGACATCGATCCTTTACAGGGCCGGAAAGAGACCATTGCAGCACTGCAATTGCCTTCCCTTCTCTAAAGCCAGTGTGTGCCACCCAAGCCAGGTTTAACAACTACAGCTGTCTAAAGTTTGTGAACTTTACAAACGGTGAATCCTTGATGACAAGGATTTATGTATACCATAGTCTGGTTTAGATCACAATACAGGACCAACATAATAGCCTTTTTAGACGTTTAGAGTTAGATGTCTGTGAGCCTGATGTTGCAGCAAATAAAACCTCACCTGCAACACTTAAGACACCATTTATATCATGAACGACAGTGGCAATTCAGGCAGCTGGGAGATGGGTTCAAACAGCTTTTGAATACTTAAGATACAAAAAGAGCAAATACTTGCACTTGGGTTTCTGGTATGCTGGCCATGATATGGTATGGAGGACAACAGACCGTTCTGGTGACCAGTCTACTCATGAGTATATCTCAACAGCACAGGATGTTTGTATGTAAGCTTGTAAATAAATTTAAACCAGCAGGCTTTGGTTGTTTAATCTGCTTGGGCGAACACCAGCTAAGCTATTGTCGCGTCAGCAAGAACAAGTTTTAACCACTTTAGAAATCATGCTGTTTATTAACAGATAATGCTGGTGAATACGTGGTTGAATTGTGCCTGTTCTCCTGCATTCTGTAGAAATCTTTAGATTACGGTTATTAAATCTCTGTGTGTCTACTGTAAGAAAAGAATGAAAATGATGGGGGTGATGGAAGATGCCACAGGAAAAGATGCATTATGTTTTAACTTGGTAAAATTGGATGTGGGTAAGTGGCCTGTGGACAGCAGAAACAAAAAGACATGCCCAATTCCACTGGGTAATTGGCTATATCACTGCTCTCAAAGTTACTGGGTTCACTGACTGTACAGGCTGTGATGGTGCTGGTAATAAAGGAGATTTATGGATTTCCATACTATTACTGACCTGATCAAAGTGATGAAGCTTGTGAGCTTGTAAAGGGGGCTAGTGAGTTAGTTTGGAGATGGGACACACCGTGTTTGGCTAAACTTATGTGTGGTGACGGACTGTCTGTAGGCCCTACATGGCATTGCTAAGCAGAGCCTGTGTCCATCTCTGAGCTATTTTCTCCTGCCACTGAGAAAAGTATGCCCCTAATTCTGTCTCATACGCATACTTCCCCACATAGCTCTGTCCCTGACTCAGACACACACAAACATACACTCTCTCTTCACATACACATACACACACGCCACGCCAAGGGACTTTCCACAAAAACAGGTGAACCTCAGAAGCCTCTATTAAACAACAGAGTACGTGAGCCATACTTAAGCCTAATTTATGCTTCCCAAGAAGCATTTCAGAGAATTACTTGAGTTAAACTTCTAAAAGCCCTGAGCAGTCAAGGTTTGCCAGAATAGCAGTTTTTAATTGATCAGTCACCCTGCGGTGCATGAATTCGATATATAATATACAAAAAGCTAAACATGTCTTAAATAATATATTATACATAATTTCCACAAAATATCAGTTCCATTAGGTCTTAATAAATTCTCTCTGGCATGGGGTGGTCAAAATACCACCAGTAGGGGCTTTATGGCAGAGTGACCCGACAGAAGCCTCTCCTTAGTGCAGGACATATGAAAGCCTGTGTAGAGTTTGTCAAAAAACACATGAAAGACTCCCAGACTATGAGAAATAAGATTCTCTGGTCTGATGAGACAAAGATTGAACTTTTTTGACGTTAACTCTAAGTGGTATGTGTGGAGAAAACCACTGTTCATCACCTGCCCTATATAATCTCAACCGTGAAACATGGTGGTGGCAGTATCATTCTA
>JAVSBV010004279.1:0-12860 GCA_033117975.1 Parotocinclus spilosoma | reverse complement strand
ATATATATTACAGACTAGAGAGATTTATTGTGTGTGTGTGTGTGTGTGTGTGTGTGTGTGTGTGTGTGTGTGTGTTAATATAGTGAGTAAATACGTAACACTACCTCTTTTAGGACTGTAAATAAACAGCTTTAGGGAGGGATATATCTTAAGAGCTGGGGATTATTTTTAATTGATGCATTCAAAACAATCTATGATCTAAAGATCTAGGTTTATCTTTTAAACAATTCAAACTAAACTTGTGTTCAATCCTTTAGACAAAAAAAGTCTTTTTTTTGGAAATTTGGTGGTATATGAAAGTCTTTGGGTTTCCCCACCTTAAAGGCTTTATGTCTTTGTTAACAGTGATTACAAATTAAACAAAAACAGATTAAACAAATAAACATAGAATCCATTGTATGTTGAATTATCTATAGGGGTGGTATGTGTGCAGATAAGTCAGATAGGGTGACATTTTGTTTTCATCTAAAGAGAAACTCACTAAGCACTTTATTAGGAACAACTGTACATGCAGATATGGGTCAGCAACTTCAGTCAAGGTTTACACCAACTATCAGCATGAGGAAAAAGTTATTTTGACTGCTGATCACCAGAATGTTGCAATACAACACCAGGCAGTTGTGCAGACAGAAATGTTGTTAAGGGATATCAGCACAGAATGGACATGATGGTTTAAGCTAACTGAAAAGAAACGGAAACTGAGATAATCAAATCATGTGTGGTGGACAGATTAGCATATCAAAATGCACAATATACTGGCGCTCAAAGTGGATGGGATGCAACAGCAGACGACCATGTCAGATTCTACTTCTGTCAGCCAAACCATGGACACAGAATGCCTTGTGGGGAGGGAGTAACAGTGTGATGAATGCTTTCTTGCCACACTTTGGCATCGTTAATACCAATCAATCGTTACTTGATTGCAAAACCCTGTTTCAGTATTATGCTGACCATGTGCATCACTTCATGTTCAAAACGCATGATAATGAGACCATGTCACAAAGCAAAAGTCAGTTCAAACTGGTTTCATGGAAATGACTTCACTGGTCTTCCCAGTTGACCGGATCTGAATTCAATGGAACATCTTTGGGATGTAGCAGAGTGGGAGATTCACAGAACTAATGTGCACTTGACAAATCTACAGGATTTGCATGATGCAATAATGGCAATATGGAGCAGAATCTCATTAAAATGTTTCCAGCATTTTGTGGAATCCATGCCACAAAGAATTGACACTGTTGTGAGAGCAAAGAAAGGCCCTACCCTTCACAGATAGTGTTCCTAACAAAGTACTTGGTGAGCGTTTCCCTATGGTACATAATAAATTATCCCAATCATGGCACATTTTTATATAATAATAATAATGATTATTATAAATATTGTATTTTGCCTGTGATTGTACGGCATATAGCATATGGTGGTGTATGATTTAGTTCTATGAAATAACATAAAATACTAATAAAATAGTTTAGATTTTTACCATTTATTAGAGTAAAAAAAAATAACATGAGCATATAAACTAAAATAGCATTTGCTAAATTGGCCAATCTTCATAACTGCACATTGCACCAGTAAGAGCGTGAAGTTTCAATTAGCAGGGTAAGAGAACAGTTTTGCTTAACATTTTGCAATGCACACAACATTATGGGTGTTCATACCAGAGTTCAAAAGAGGACAAGTTGTTGGTGTAAGTAATACCTGTGTTTGGTCAGTTTTAAAAGTCCAATTCAACTAATGTTATTTAGTCCCCTTGATGAGACCATGTATAGTTTATATACAATTGTAGGTTGGGAATCTTGTCTAGAAATATTCTTAACTTCTGTTTTCCCTTTATTTAATTAAATATACTGCTGACAAAAAGTAAAATAAAAATTATGAAGAACTTACTGTCAATTTTTGTGTGTTTACATCATGAGAATGAAAGCACTAACACTCACATATCTTTTATTTCATATAAATTTAGTTGAAGTTCATTCATCTTTAAAGATTGTACTCACTAACTTTCCATACTTGCTTAATCATACTCAGGACTGCACAAGTTGGGAACCAAATAAAAACAAAAAAAATAAAACCCTTAAAGTCATAGTCCTTATTTCTAAGCTACTAATTACAAACCACAGTTTAACAAAACAAAGGCTGCTTTTTCAATACAGCCTTAACTATATTTTTTCTATGTTAGCCATTAATGTATAATTTTGTTACTGTTACTCAATTTCTAAGGATATACATATGTGTGTTCATAAAATCCAAAATGCTGGTGTTATGGTTATGTTTTTATGGTTTAATAACTGACATGTAAATATGAAATGAAAATGTGTATATGCGCACCTGACTGACAGTATGGTGGTTGTATAAGCTTTGTGTAAATGTGTGCATCACTAACTTTAAATGTGACTGGTGGGTCATAAAGAATGGGTGAAGATTAGATTCATTTTGCCAAGGTAATCAGTGAAAAGCCTTGCAGCAACTCTCAGTTAGCTTCTGTCAGTTGGTACATAGCCCCAAATTACATGCCATATTTACAAGTACATAAAGCCAAACTTTTATTAGCAAAAGTAGAATAACAGGGAATAGTAATAACTGGTCAGACAAACCACATAGTTAGGGAGATAACTGCATGCCCAGGTAAGCACTCCAATAAAATAAAAATCTGATAATATGGTAGAGAGAGCTTTGTCGCTCTGTATAAAATATGAGTGTTACAAATCAGCCTTATCCATGTACTAAGAATGTTATGTAATCAGGGCTTATCCCCTAACCAAAGCTGTTGTTTAGTAGGTATGTTACAGCATCAACAGCACCACATAATTCTTTCCCCACTTGGTCTCCACCTCTGTAATACAGTGCTACCATGTCAAGACTTCTAAAAAAAAAAGACAGACTCCTTGGCTGTACTATAAGAAATGACCGATGCTTGCTTGATGGTGCATTTAATCCACGTGATACTATCATCTTTAAACCAGTCCCAATTCACACCTGAGCCAGCAATCTGTTAATTTTGTTTCACAAAGAATTCAAGGACTAGATGCCTGATTCTGAGTAGGTGTGCTGTTTCAGAGTACAGATAAGAATTTTGGAATGAACACTAAAGCAGATATGTGGAGATACAATTATAATCCACAGAACACAATGCAGAAATACCAGGCTGATGGGATGGAGGAAAGATACGACCAAAAATAGATGGATAACCAGTGTTGCCTTGCTTTTGCTGTTGAACAAGAAAACTCTATGGAGCGGAGTTCTGCTAAACTGCAAAATGTACACTTACAAGAATAGAGCAAGCAGCAACACATTAAATCTAACATTTTTCTAATTCATCCACAATCAGAATTTACATGACAAAACATTTTACCACACAGTGGAAATTGAAAGTTATATATCCAATAACACTGTACCTCAGGGAGCTCACCAACACAAAAAAATAACTTACCAAGAAGGACCTGTTGGAATCAAATGAAACATTAAGTGAAAAATGATATATGTTTGTGATTACAAGATTAGAGCAGAAGGTTTTTTCTGATCACAAACACAACCTGGATTCTTAAAGATGACATGGTTCTAGTACATCGCATTCCAGGTGTCTCGTTCACAACACCACTGCAAACGAAGGTCATGGGCACTGTGATAACAAATTTCATTCTGCTAAGCTCCTGGAAATGATCCTGGCAGAGACAGGAGTGCGTGGTGAAGGTGCCACCTGTGTCTGGACGATGGACAATGAAACTGTGTGAGCTGCTCATGCTTGTCGGCAGATCAGACAATCCTCTCTTCTGGTATTTGTATCGTCCAAAGCCTGTTTGTCATGTGTACATGCCCCGAACCACTGCTCCCGACACCTCCTAACAGTAATACTGTGTAATAATAATACTTTTATTATTTATCTTTGATAAAATTGTATCACATTAACATTATCTCAAAGGCTTAATTAATTTAATCATAAGTGTTCAATTAGAATTTTGCAAGAATTGTGACTCTCTTAAAACTTGACAATTCTGAGCTGGATCAAGTTCTAATTCACCTGTTGTGTACATTTTGTGTCATTTCTCTGAAGTTCTGCAACTGAAGCTTGTAGCAGTCCATTATATATCTTTCTATCATTTATTCAGGGAAGTGCTTCTTATATATCAGGACATCTTTGAAAAATCTCTGTTTACTAACAATTACTAAGGTACTTTCTATGGCAACCAAAATAGGTCCTCAAGTTTTGAGAACCAAAAAACAGAATCTGTAACCAAAAAAATACATTTTGTAATAAAAAACTGGTTTGCAAACAGAATATTTCTGTTTGTAATCGTCTATTTTGAGTTTAATAATCTTGAAGTATCCGTTTTCGCTTTCTTTGCGCCTTTTCTCCATTGCGCTTCTCTCAGTCTCCCTTTCGCTTCAAAAAGTTTCTCGCGTTTGACTTTTAAACCCCATTTGACGGTGGGGCAGGATCTAGGCAGTCATTGACTGCTGGAGTTAAGCCCCACCCACCAGCTCATTCTACAGAGCCTGCTATGTAAGCAAAAGAACAAAAGTCTTTTACCCTGATGGGAAAATGGTCAGGAATAAACACATGGAAGCTGTGTGTTCTTGTTTTCTTATATCAGCTAGTTTTAATGATTATGCCTTTTAATAATGAGGCTTTGAGTCAGACTGATGACTGGTTATCTAGGTAAAGTGTTAACCTAGCTCAGTTTAGTTAACGTTACGCAGCTCAATCGCTTTGTGAAATAAAGGTTCTGTTCTGACAAATGTCCTAACATTTATACATTTATACAGAGCTCCCTGCATAAAACAACGTTTAGGTTAAACTTTATGATGTTTTGGCAGCTTAACAATAAACTTAAAATCTGAATTAAAACGTTAAATAAAATATACTAATATAGCTATATAAAATTATGTAATAAATGCCTGTTGCTGGGTGGTTTGTTCCAGCTTATTAAATCTTTACATTAAGTCTTAATATTATGTTATCAAAATATCACCTAGATTAACAAATTAATAGTGTGACTGTAAGCCTATACGACCAACTGTGCATTACTAAAAGAGATAATTTTTAACTATTTTTCCCTGTGTTTATTCCCGACCATTTTCCAATCGTGCTTTCGCTGAAAACTGGGCGGGGCTTAACTCCAGCAGCCAATGATTGCCTAGATCCCACCCCACCGTCAAATCTGGTCCAAAAGTCAAATGCGAGAAAATTTTTGAAGCGAAAGCAAGACAGAGAAGCGCAACAAAGAAAAGGTGCAAAGAAAGCAAAAACGAATACTTCAAGAATATTAAACTCAAATTAAACGATTACAAACAGAAATATTTTGTTTACAAACCGGTTTTTATTACAAAATTTTATTTTTTGGTTACAGATTCTGTTTTTCGGTTCTCCAAACTTTTGGACCTATTTTAACGCCATAACTTTCCTTCTGGCATTCTATATAATTCTATACAATCAAAGTGATTGCTTTCCCTTTTTGAGTAAATGGCAATATAGAGTAATCAATTAACCTAACATGCATGTCTTTGGACTGTGGGAGGAAACTGAAGTACCCAGAGTAAACTCACCCCAACACGAAAGAACATACAGACTCCACACAAAAAGGACCAAGACCACCTTACCCTGTGGTTGAACACAGGACCTTCTTACAGTAAGGTGGCAGTGCTACCCACCGACTTTGACTTCATCTGATAACTACAAAACTACTACTACTACTACTACTACTACTACTAATAATAATAATAATAATAATAATAATAATAATGTATTTTTTCCATTTACCTAGATGTCATTAGCTAATTTAACAAGATCATGCGTTTCCTTGATTAATTAAGCATAAATTGCATTATAAGTGACTGGGACCACATTTTTAGGTAATGTACATAATGACAAGAAACAGCACAACTCAGTCATAGGACATCCAGTGTAAGACCTGAGCCTGGTATAATGTGCAGATCAGAGTAACTGTGGTGGCCCCTAATGGGAGCAGCCAGAAGAAGAAGCAGAATTAAAAAAAAAAAGAAAAAGAAAAAAGCTAGTGCAAGTAATCTCTGGTTCCATGTGACAGACAATGTTAGGGTATTTAGCTGATGAAATCTGCTATCGCAGTTGTGTGTAAATTGCATATGCAAATGTTCAAAATTGGTTTGCGAACCCTACAGAATGTCGTATTTTTGTCATAAATATGACCCTATACTTCAGATTTCCACAAAGGATGTGCAACACACAAACGTCATGACCTCATGAAGGAGTAATACTTTATTAATTTACATTTATGTCATTTAGCAGACAACTAGATTGGTACAGTCTTACAATCCAAGCAATTGTGGAATAACATTCATGTCCTACCTTAATTACTGCATGAATACAGCTAGTAATACTGCTGCTGCATTAATGCATGCATGAGAGTAAGACGTGCACTCTATGCATATTCATTATGACTTTTGATGTATTACGAGTATGAATTAATGATTACTCTCTTATGGTGTCCTCTCCTTGTGCAGCAATTACTGCAACTTTAAACATGTCCAGTAACTGTCTGATTTTTAGAGCTTTCTTTATTATTATTATTTTTTTTTATTTTAAGCCGTTACTCTGTACAGAAAGGCTTTAACTCAGGGATGGCGGTGGGTTTGCTCACATAAACTGCTTCCATAATATTTCAATGGGATTAAGACCAGGAATTTGACTTGACATGTCCAAAGCATTACATTTGGTTCATGCAGAATGTTTTATGTGCTTAGAGTTGGTCTTCTGGCATGACCCACATTCTCTTGATATTCCCGTCATGGGCAGATATCTTGATATTTTCCTTTAGAATTTGCAGGTACAATTCATTTCAGTAAAGATGGAAAGCCGTTCTGACCCAGATAGAGCAAAACCCAAATCATGGTACTACCACCACCACGTTTCACATATGGGATAAGATTATAATGCTGGAATGTAGTATGTTTCTTTATCTAGGTAAGAGGCTAGGTTTATTTAAACTAAAAAGTTCAGTTTTGGTTACATCTGTCCCAAAAAACTTTTTCAGTAGCCTTCTGAAGTGTGCCTGTTGGACATGTTGGATGGCAATGCATATTGTTGTTCAGTGCTCTCCTGATAATGAACATTAACATTTGACATGAGAGAAGCCTTTAGTTACTTGAAAGTTAACCTGTGTTCCGTTATCACCTCACAGCTGAGAAGTATTTGGTAGCCTGAGTAAGAGTGGTCTTGAATTTACTTAAGTTGAACCTAATCTGACTGACTGTGGAGTGGTGTGGTCATTTTCCAGACAGACATGCTCCATTATATCATTTTCCTTAATACATAAATGAAAAAGTATAATACTTTTGTCTCATTTGTGCAAGTAGGTCATCTTTATCTACTTTTAGGACTTTTGTGAAAATCTGTTTATGCAAAACCACAGAAATTCCAAAAAGGCTCAAAAACTTTTAAGCACCACCATAAGATGTTTACAGATAACTTCTAAGGGTGCGTCACAGTGCCAAACAATGACAATGTAATTACTAGCTTTTCTATAATGAGTGCAGTACAATTATTTTGTCTCTATATTGGCGTTAAAGTAATTCAATACGGATTAAAATTTTGTTGCAAGTCTGCATTTTACCCTTGCTCATCATGTCACTACGCCAAACTGCTCGCAAGCTCAATCACTAATTCAGTTCACACCATCTCAGTCCCCATACATGGCCAGCAGCATAGTGCCCAGCTACATAAGATCACGTTTCATAAACTCGCTCCTATCTATTGCTGGTGCAACATTGTGCAAATCTATGGTCATGAGACTTACCTGCTAGCCCTAGGTACTATGCTTGGGTCAATACTCTTTCATAAGGTAGTCGGTGTGTGAGAGGAGGGCCACTGCTGCTGTCATGCTGTGATGCGGTGCAAGCTGTAGGGGTGGCCAGAACCGAGGTAATGAGCACAGCTCTCAATCCCAGGAGTGCGAGCATATAGTGTATGTGCGTGTGTGCGCGCGTGTGTGTGAGCGAGTGTCTGCTCCAACTGCTGTCCTCCTCCTACCGTTGCATTATTCATGCACTCAATACAGGCAGCCACTCGCCCCTGTCCTGGGAGCACTGTATGTGTGTGCATGTGCACTCGCTATGTGTGTGTATGGCTCTCTCTCCTTCGATCACATTCCCAATTTTTCCACCCTTGACAGTGACTGCATCTGCCCCTGTCTTATTAGCACTCGTCACAAGAGAGCAAAGGAAGTTGAGGGATATTTTACACTAATAGCAACCACTGTAGTCCCATTAATTGGTGAAAAAACTACACCAACAGAGGCGGCACTGACTTCTTCTACATGACATCAAATGCAACAGTTCATGAAGAAACCCTAAGCCATTATATAGGAAAAACAGATATAAGACCTGGTGGAGAAAGTGAACAGAAAACAGTGATATGTCCAGTGACAGGCTGACCAAAACCATAAGTGTGAATGTCTGGGCAGGGTGATTTATCTGTGGTATGGGAGTGTGAGCAGAAGCATTAACATGACCTGGTCGTTTTATTCCATTAGCACCCAGGTGGCAGAGTCTCACTTTAATGTAGCAGTGACTGCCAGTCATAAATTAATAGAGACACTAATGCACACATCATGACACTTACAGTCACTAAAGCATACACACACACACATCTTTAATACCAGTCACCATGCCAACAAGCAGCCTATTGTATCCACACTTCTGGTAAAAATCAGCCTGAATTCAGTGTAAAATAATCCTCAGCTATCAACCCTACCCACGGGCAACTTTATATTCCTCAGGCAAGCACCAGTGGGTCAATAATTTAGCCAGTTACCAAACCAAACCATCCCCTGACCTACGAAATTAATTAAGGAACCACCAAGTGTACCAGATCGATACAGCGGTGCTTTCAATCTCTTGATTTGTCCAACATGCACACTCGCATACGATACATGACCTTGATCCGCAGTATTCCCTTAGCCGCAGAGGAAATACAGAACCTGACAGATAGACAGACAGCTAGATTTTTCCCATTCTCAGCTATTGGATTTAGCTGGTGTGAATGTGCACACACACACACACACACATACACACACACACACACACACACACACACACACACACACACACACACACACACACACACACTAAACAATGTTCAGAGTGAACAGATTCATACAAACTTCGATTGCTCTGGCATAACTCCAGCTACATGATAAGAAACAAAAGGTACCAGGGCTAAATAAAAGCAGCATTGTGATACTGCACAGAAGAGTTTAATGCGGCCAATTAGAGCTATCATGGGAGGAAAAAGTGCCTGTCATAGTATAAGGCGACATAGCGACAGGGCTACGTTATTAGTCAGTTCTGTCTTCATCCTTTCACATATCTAAACACATGCACTTTGTACTGCAATTACAAACAAAACATACCAACACACAAACCTGAGCTGATGGAAGAGATTCTGTAACTTCCATTTAAGTCTAATGTGATTGTTAAAATAGACACATGAAGAAGGGGATTACAGAGAGACAGATATAACAACCATGATGGGTTTCTTTTTTCGTTTTTAGGCACCATTACCACCGTGACAGCAGAATTACTCAAGTCCCATTACTGTAAACAACAAAAGTACAAGAAAGCCACAAAGCAGCTGCAAAAACCTTACACAGATTCATAAAGGAATTCTGTTTTTCCACGGCCATGATCCTTCTGATGGGTATCTTCACTTTAATATGTCTATATCAAAATGCTTTTACAGTAATTGCTTTTTAATCACAGGAGCACCAAAGATATGTATAGTGTAGAATCCTTAAACCAAAAAAAAAAAAGGCAGGAGGTGTCATTTCCCCACCGTGCCAAATACAAAAGTGTTATTTTTGCCCCGGACAAGTACTCCAGTACTATGAAAGGCTGGTTCTTACTCAAAATATAAATCATCCATATCACCATAGCGACACATAAGAAATCTCCTCTTACTTATTTTAGCCTATTTAGCCTGTGTTCCAAGGGCGTAGGTGTGAGTTTGAAAGGGTGCACATTTGTTGTGAGGAATCAAAGCCCACCCAGTCCCTAAACATTACCTAACGGATTCCACTGTAGCTAAGGCAGTGAGACATTGCATGTATAGTGATGTGTTAAAATACACAGTAATTACATAAGCAAAAGGCACCAATTTCTGTACTTCTGTTCATTATTTCTGTCCATATTACATGGTATTGGTTTCTGATTGCCATTAAACTTGAAAATGTTATACAAATACACTCTATATTATCCTATTATACCCTACCTATTCTTTAAGTTTGCTTAAAAACTGCCCTTTTAGCTCTACAAAGTGTATGTGCGAGTCACAGGTCAGTGTGATTTCAATAGGTCAACAGCTTCTCTGCAAACGTATGTCGTGTCTAAGTACTGATGATGTCTACAGTATATCTACAGTATGTATCAATTCTTTCCCCTGGCAAAGACCACTTTTAGATTTAATCTCTCTATTTATCATGCATGCAGAACGAAACACAGACAGATAAGCTTCTGAAAATATTGCGTCTAAGCGGTGAGCTACTGAAGACAATCTTTTTCTCGACAGGCCCACAAGCATGTCTTTAAAACTTAAATACAGCAATGTACAATATATAGACAAAAGTATTTATATATTGGGAGATATTGATGTAATATACATATTAAACCAACATGAGTTTTTATGGCATCTACTTCTAAATCTATTGGAATTAATACGGATTTAGTTCCCCCTTTGCACTATAGAACAGCTAGCACTCTTCTGGGAAGGCTTTCTACACGATATTGGAATGTTTCTACAAGATATTGAATGCGAATCCAGAAGAGCAGCTGTAAAACCTGACACTAATGTTGGTTGAGAGGGCCAGACTCACAATCTGTAGAATCTCACAAATTCTACATCATCCCAAAAGTGTTCAGTGGGATTGAGGTGAGGGCTCTGTGCAATCCAGTCAGGTTCTTCTAAACCAAACTCACTCAACCAATGGTTTTATTGGTTGTGGTTTTAAGTAATTTTTTTTAAAAATGGTTATAAACCCAATGGTTTTATGTCTAAGGTTTTAATGGTTGGTGGTTATATGTCTATGGTTTTAAGCCCAATGGTTTCAAATCTATGGTTTTAAACCCAATGATTTTAAGTCGATCATGAAGTCCAGATTTTCTGTACGTATACGTTATATGTAATTGTTTTTATTTTAATATTGTTTTTAACAGTAGTTTTTATGTACTTGTCTTTAATATCCACATAACATCTCCACTACTACAAAGTCCAGTGGCAGCATGCTTTACACCATTCCACCTGCTATTGTGTTTGAGGAATGTAGTGCTTGTATGCAGCTGCTCAACCATGGAAACCCATGCCATGAAGCTTTCTGTACACACTGTGCTGACATTAATGCCAAAAGAGGTTTCCAGTTATTGAGTCAGCTGATCATTGACGACATTTCATTACTGTGACCCCACTCTGTAACTTTAGTGGTCTGCCACTTTGTGACTCAGCTGCAGTTCAGTTACACTTCCAATTTTCAATAACAGCACTTACAGTTGATGGTGGATTATCTAGAGGAGAAAAGATTTCACAAACTAACTTTTTGCAATTGTGGCATCCTATTACGGTACCATACTTAAATTCACTGAGCTCTTTAGAACAACCCATTTTTATATTGTATGCAGACAGCACGTCTAGGTGCTTGTGTTTATGCACGTGGCAATGGGACTGAATTTAAAACTTCAATTTACTGATTAAGAAGTGTGTCATAATAATTTTGTCCATATAGTGTGTCCTCATTTTACAAATTATTTTAATATTAATGTGTTACAGAGAAACAAATCTAAAATGGTTTAATAAAAAATTCTGTATCAATTATTGTAACCTAAAACAGATTAACATACTGATTATATGGATCCATATTTGTTAAGTTAATACTATTTCACATTTCGCTTTATGGACTGTGGAGCAACTGTACTGTTACCACTGAGCAGAAGTTGCACACAGGAGCCGTACAGAAGCACAGGTTTTATAACCCGTTTTACAAGTTTATTAAATAATTTAACACAGTCTGTGGTACACAGCACTTCACAAATATATCAAACAAGCACAAGCAAACTGCAACCACTGCAGAAAAAGAGGAAAAACAAACAACTATCAACTTCTATATTGCGCACCTTGCGCAGCACCATACCTAAATTTACACACGGTTCATGCAAGGCATAGCACAGCTCTTTCTCTCTCTCTCTTGCACACTGCCCCACGCACTCTCACACATGTTGGGGAGCAGCCATGGTTCTGCCGTATCATGTCAGCAATGTTCTACTTAAGAGATTTCAGTGACAGTGCTTTACTTGTTCATTATTTCCTAATAAGGATGGTTTCAAAAGCAGATATAGCTAGTTATATCCTTACAATTTGTGAATTACAGGTTCTTTGCTTTATAGCCATTTCTACTTCCATTGTGAAAATAATCAGACTACTATTAATTAATAGCATCATTAACATTGATTTTGAGAAGTACCCCAGTGCACATAAGAGTGTAGAACAGGGTGTGCACGAGACAGGAAAGTAACTACTCAGCCTTGAGTTATTGATTGGCTTTTTTCCTTCAGGGCAAAGCCCCATCTCCCTCTCCTTCCCACTAATACAAAGCACGAACAGCACAGTTCCTGCTACGCAACTAATCCAATATTGAAAAGAATCTTCTTTTTGCCTCCTTTTCTCTCTATTCATTTCTCTCTCTCACTCTGTCTGTCTGTCTCTCTCTCTCTCTCTCTCTCACATACACACACACACACACACACACACACACATATATATATACACACACACACACACACACACACACACACACACACATATATATATACACACACACACACACACACACACACACACA
>JAVSBV010004268.1:0-12861 GCA_033117975.1 Parotocinclus spilosoma | reverse complement strand
TGTGTGTGTGTGTGTGTGTGTGTGTGTGTGTGTGTGTGTGTGTGTGTGTGTGTCTGTCTGTCTGTCTGTCTGTCTGTATATATACTATATATATAATGAGCACTATATCCAGAGGAAGTTCCTTTATTTGTACATTGACACGTTGTTCAGTAGCACAGATTTTTTATGTTGTACTCTGCTGCTTTCTAGTGGGCAATTACACAATTGCAATACAGACAATGAGCTCAAGAAAAGTGACTATCATGGCCACAACATTGCTTTTAATTATTTGCTTGATATGTACAAACGATGTAAGTCAGACATTTTCACATGCTTAATTGTTTACTTTGCTATATAGTTATTATTTTATGTACAGTTATTCATTTACAGTAAATAAACAGCAGGTCTTTTTGTCATTGTTCATGTTTAAATTCATACCATCGTAGCGTGATGAAGTACTGTTTGGTGTTTATGTCCTTTATATTCAGACGTAATGTGTTGAATAAGTAACTGTTTCTCAAGCTCCAACACAGAAATCTGTAGATTCTGTAGAGACACCTCCTGTTCGTAAAACAACAGAAGACATTAAGTCAACCTTAATACAGTCCTATAATTAAAACAGTGTCTAGCCTTTTCATGCATGGGGTCCACTACAGTGGACAGTTGTGTTTCTTCTTTAAAATGTTCTTTGAAATGATCATGAATGATAGAAATGAAAATCAATTGGTCATGTCTTAAGTCTTGTTTGGAAGTAATATTTAATTATTTAATTTAATATTAATTTTTTTTAAATTAATGTATTAATATATTTTTTAATAAAAAATTTAGTTGTCTCAGTCAAAATTGATGCATGAAAGGGCTAGAAAACATGAAGGCAGCATCAGTACTGTCTTATAATTAAAGTATAATTAAAGTCCATTGATTTTAATTAATGCTGTTGCTCTTTAACTGAATTGACTGCACTGACCAGAAATGTAGTTGATTTGTCATGGCATGGTTTGCTGTCCCATTGTTTGTTTCTTTCCTTATGCACAGAAGCTGTCTGGTTAATGTAGCTAAAGCCATTTTTTTCATAAATACTGTATACTTTTTTTAAATCGTTGCTAAGCTGTGAAATCTTAATTTGTTTAGTCATGCTCTGGGAGATATAACTTAGTTTTATCAGATTGTACATAGACCACATATTCGATAAGTGTTGGACTATGTTATCAGCTGCATAACCTCCAGTTTTCAGGCACAATTCCACCACAGGCCTGTACAAACTGATAACACACGACAATAAGGGAGAAAAAAAATACAGTTGTCATCTCACTGCATTGTCCAACTTAGCAGCCTAGCAGTTACATGTGAAAAAATACTAGATACTTTAGTGTTTTTAGGTGTACATAGTATATCAACATATATCGCATGTTGATGTTAACTCTAGGTAATAATCAAAGCAGTTTGCTATATTTTACACCCATGCAGTCACGTCATGCAAGATTTTTTGTAGTTTTCATTCTGTAGTTTAAGAGACTGTCCCATTCTGTAGTCTCTTAAGCATATGCTGTGTTTTGGACACTGGCATGTTAGTCAACCAGCTTTGCCCATAAGACCATTTGAGATCACCACCCAAACCACCACCAGACCAGCAGAAACCAAGTTGGACTAACATGCAATCCATATGCGATGCAGGTGGGACTGCGGTAGCCTAGCGGTTAAGGTACTGGACTCAGGACCTGAATGAACCTGATGGTCCAAAATACTGCTAGCTGTTCTTAAGGAGGGAATAACCTCTCAAGATTCTTAAAGATTATTTACCTTGCACCAGTGACAGATATAAAAGCAGTATGATAATGATAAGTAAATCCATGGTTTGCCTTGCACTGAAAGAAACTAGGATATGACTAAGAAATTGCAAACACTGTAGGCTAATGAATGCTAACATCTAACCGAAATATTGCTAACCTAGCTTGTATTATTTAGAACATCTCATAAATTAACTCTTAACTTTACCAATAAGCAGGAACGTCACCAAGAAAAGAGGAGGAAAACTGAGAACTTGCCATTGCATCAATAATGGCTAATAGAGCCGTGTTAGCTTTAGTGTTAAGTAATAACACCATGCATTATTATAACACACATGTAAGTTGACAAACTTACAAGGTACAACACAAGCAACTGGAGGTTACTTTGCACATCGGCCCAACAATGGAAGCTTTGCAATGCTGGGACTCGAACCTTGTACCTTCACCTCAGAAGTCCTTAAGTGCTGCGCTAACCCAGTCTCCACTTCAAAATATGTACCAGTTGTACACAAACCATGACACGTTTAACCTGTTTAACTTCAGTGTATCTTTTATTGGAATAATGGAATATAAGTTCACAAATAAAGACCACTTCTATCCAGTCTGAATTAGAATCCGATTTGTCCAGTACTTCAGTCTTGTATATTTCAGTGATAAGTCATGCTGAATTGTCAAACACTGGTGTGCTTCTGTACATGTTCTCACCTGGGTCAGTGTGGTGTTGGCCCACCGTAGATCCCAGTCTGAGCCATCTTTCTCATAAGGAGCAGCAGTGCTCCATAAACAATCGTTGTTTAGCAGACTGCCCAGGCATCCATTCGCACGCTGCATACGGGAGCGCAGTGCACACGACCAGTCCTAAAATACACATTCCAAAAAGTATGAAACATATAATATAAACATATCTTTCAATAAAAAAGTTTTTAGCATGTTTAGCATCTGCTCTCCTTTTCAGTTGATCCACTAGTCTTAGATATACTGTATATAAATATAATATTCAGGGTCAATTTAAAACATTTTTCTTCAGCAGAGATTTTAACTATTTTTGAAAGGAAAAAATAATATTAAATGGTTGAATTGTACTGCAAAATGGGTGTAACCTACATACCTGTTAAATTACCATACAGCAAATACTGTGCTACAGGCACTAGTACAGGAAAATCAAAAGGAATTACTTTTTTATCTCTACAAATTCTTACAAACAAGACAATAAATGTGCATCAACATCCAACATGTAAAAGAATAAAACAAACACCCCAAAGTATTGCTACTATAGTTCATATGGATTTCACATGGCTTGAATAGTTGCTTAAATTATTTTAACATTAGTCATAACAAGAGCAACCTGAAAATTATAATCAGTGCAGAACATGAAGTACATACCACCTCTTTCTCTTTTAGATTTCCTGTGCCAGTCCTTTTATGTCTCAAAGAAATCTGCTCCAGCTGGTACTGATACCAGAACTGAGCTTGATCCAGAACCTGCAGTCCAATCCATAGACTGTCCTTTTCTCTCTCCAGAGTCCTTAGTTTTTTTAACTGTCATAAACATAGAAAGATCCAGCATTTAATACAATGCTCCCACGTATAAACATAAATAATAGTTGTTGTAGTGTAGAAGTGTATGCTGCTGATTTTAGGTATATATTTTTTAGATTGTAAAATATGTTATTTTGTAGTTATAGGTTTTAGTTACAGTGAGATACAGTTGGTAAACTCACAATTCTTGTTATAGCATAGTTGATGTAGATGGCATTCTAAATTGCTACTTGTTTCTACCTACAACCTCGACTTACCTTTCAGCTATACAAAGTAATTAAAATTGTAATAAATCAACAAACACAAGAAAGATTTTGCAGTTACTTACTTTACACCAGTGTTGCTATTCAAAAGGACCTTGCTTAAAACAGAGTTATATTTTGATTATACATTTATTTTAATAATAGTATGATCTACCCCCTCCCTAACAGACGAAATAGACAGGTGAGTTCTTTCTTTAGTTGAATAAGACAAATGGATGAATGATGCATAGTGTTATAAACAAAATAATTAGAAAAAATACTTTTCTAGATGCATACTGTACATTTCACATCCCTGTGGTGCTGCACCTAAGAGTACGTCTTTTAACTTACTGAATCATACACAACAATATTAAGGGAAGTACTGCTCTATTGATGTTTTGTTCATTAGGTCAAACACAAACATGCATGTGCAGTATCTGGACAAAGTCTAGTAAGTTTTCTCAGACACTAAAAATGGCTCACCCAGTGGAAGTATCGCAGTGCATCTGAGCTGTACAGGCTGTTCTGCAGAGGGACGATAATAACAGTGTATGAGCCATCACATGCCATGTGGACCCTCACAGCACTTTCATACACTTCCACCCCAGAGGCAATGCAGTGAGAGAAAGCAAAAGTCCAGTGACAGAAGCTCTGCTTAGGCTTCGTTAGAGCTGAGGGGAGTGACAGACTGGTGTTGGGAGTGGAGGTACATGAACAGCGACAGCAGGAAAAGGCAATAGAGAATTCCAGAATTCAGTTTGCTGGATGATTTATCAAATCAAAAATATCAGATGGGAGAACTAGCAGTGGGAAAGGAAGTGGGTATTGGTGCCTCAGCAGGGGACAGGAGGGTGAAAGGATGGGAGGGACGGTGTCCAAACCATAAACAAGTTGTTTGAAGTCCGATAAGCAGTCTGTAGGTGGAGCAACCAAACGACTCACACTTGCTCTTTCTGTTCCAACATGTCATGGAATGTGCCAGAACCTGGACTGAAATAATAATAAACTAACTGACGGAAGAAACCTGTGTTTATTACACGGAGTCACAAAAATACATTAGTCTATTATTTACAGGACAGAGATGGAGGTGATATGATTGTTGGATTATTGTCGATGTAATTGTGTAAAGGCAAGACCATGCATATCTGGAATGGATCATGCCCTCTGCACCCAGACACGTACTTTGTAGTGGTTTTTATACATGTAAAGCCAACTGAAGCAGAATTCAGAATAATGCCCAGGATAAAATGTACTGTTAAAACTGATAGTAGATCCATTAAGTGATCAACTTACCATCAAAATCCATAGTAGAACTGTGACGTAGTTTATGGTCAGTTTACATTCAATCAAGTTTCCAATTGTGCTATGAATTTAACAGCAGAACAATGACGTGACTGTGGAAGTTTACATCAAACATTGTAATTTTTCAAAAATGTACAGTTTTAGTATGAAATCTCACAGTACATTTTCCCTGGGTGGGCACAAAAAAGTTTGTAAATCATTTGGGATTACCTGGATTAGCTAATTATTCATAGCAAGGTGATTGCTGTCTAATAATGGGCCTGCACCCTCTTACCTTGCAGCACTTATCACACCCCGCACTGCACCTCGCTCACTCCGGTCTTCTAGCACTGCTCGACTGGTCCCCCCGTCTCTCAGGGGGAAATGGAAGGCATTCATCTAGACTCTTCTCTGTTTTGGCACCTAAGTGGTGAAATGAACTTCCCCTCAATGTTCGAACAGCTGAGTCTATGGCTATGTTTAAACGCCGTTTGAAGACCCATTTATTCCTCACTTACCTCAACTAATTCCCCCAACCTTGTCTTCCTATCTCTTAAAAAAAAAAAATTTTAAACACACAACCATTACAGTTTCATAAGTGTATTCTTGTTTAGATTCCTGATTATTAGGAATAGATTATGTTACTGATGTCTTAAAGCACTTTTGTAAGTCATTCTGGATAAGAGCGTCTGCTAAATACCGTAAATGGAAATGTTTCATTAAAGGTTTCATCAGCTGTTTTCTAAAGTTGCTGCAGTCTAGTATTCTATTAATAAACATATTTACCAGTTTGTGTTGATTTAGGACAGCTTGTCAATAGCTGTGGGGTAGAAGGGTAGTTGTGTTAGTTACAAATGCACCGTGATATTAACCATTTTATTTATTTATTTTTATATGTAACTGTGCTTTGTTTGATCTGGCAACCGTGTTCGGCATGGCAACCTGACAAGGGGGACACTTGTGAAGCACAGATAAGTGACCGGGAATTGCTGCATAAGAGTGGGATGAGACTCCCAGCGAGAGAGAAAGCGTGGTTGGGACAGCCATCACATCACCACAGGCAGAAGAAACTGTGGTTACTCAGTTGGTCCCCAATTCTGGGCATTCCTGGTTTATATAGGGCCTCTGGCAAAGGGATGGCTGTCCCAAATTACATGTTGTCACTCTTGTTGTGGGCCATGTCCCACTTTTATTGAGGTGCCTTCCTCTTGTTTATGTACCGCTTTTACAACGGAGCATTGTCTCTTAAGCAGCTTTATAAAAAGGGTGGGAGTGGAAAGGAAAAACTCTTAATAAACTGTTAGAAGGAAGAAACCCTGATGGGACAAAGACTTAAAAAGGGACACCCTAGATGTTATATGTAAGAATTTAATAAAGGTCACAAATTAATTTGTTTGTAGTAGTAGTTTCTATTAGAAGAATCTAAATAAGAATAGAGAACATATTTCAAAATAAATCTGAAAAATGTACAGGAATGATCATTGGAATAAATAAAAAGAAACCAACATTATAGTAAAACAGAGAATATAAAACTATAGAATATAAGACAGTAGACTATAAATAATAGATTATTGAATCGAAGTGTTAATAATGGAGAATATTCCTCTTCAGACAGGAGTTCCTGCTTTTAGTTGTCTGTATACAGTGAGTGTCGACCTCATCGGATCACCATGCCCACATGACACGCACAGTTTTTGTCACACCGTGGGGGCAGGGTCTGTGGTAGAGCAAAAAGATCTGGGGTGCCCCTGGGTGGGCAAGTGATTCTAGCTATATAATTGAACCATAAAATACAGTAATTAATATATTTATCATGTACTATATTACAGCTAGAGATCAGTTTATGAAGTCAGGGGATTACAGAAATAAGTAAATAAACCACTGTATAGAAATAGAAATAAAGTATGAAATATTGTAAATCAACAGCCAATCCTGAACAGAAATAGACAAATGGAAATAAGTTTGAATATGAGCACGTAGCTGTTATAATAACTAACATTATGACCATCTAACTGTTAATATCTCTTTTTATTCTTATGCAGCAGAATTTTATTAATAATCCCTCACATTTGATCCATTTATGCTCATTTAGCAGTTAGCTAGCATGCAAAAGATGTGCTAAATGTGATGCTAAATATACTTCAGTATCATTGTGAATTAAATTATCTATATGTGTTTTAATAATCACAAATATTTGAACTGTTATAGGTTAAGTGAGTAAAATGTGAGTGTTTTTCACTGTTAATATATGAGGAACCTATAATAAACAAAAGGCGATGTTCCAGTGCTGTATTATTGTTTGTTAAAAAAAATATATATATTGATTTAATATTAATTTAAATTATATCATTTACTTCATTTTGCTATTATTACCACTTAATTATTTCAATTAACATCTAGGCCACCCAAGTTTTTTTTGAGTCTTTTTCCTCCCAAGGTTTCTTCTTTCTATATTCATGGAGTTTTTCCTTGTCACTGTCACCCTAGGCTTGCTCAATTTGGGATTGGGCTTTTAAGATAATATAAGATTGTAAAGCTACTTTGAGACAATGCTCCGTTGTAAAAATCAATATACAAATATAATGGGGTTTTTTTAATCAATGTCCAAATCTAAAACAGTTTGCTTTTAGTTTTTATATTTAGTTACTTTTTTTTTTTTTCATTTTGAAATCTCTCCTAATATTTGTGATTTTTTTTTTTTAATTGATCAGTGTAATCTTTTTACCAGTTAGTTCTAATTTAGCAGTTACCATGTTTGATGTTACATTTCTGCAAGTGCCTTGACAAATATTAGCATTTTATTATATTTATTTAGTTGATTATATAAATAGAGTTTAGTTACATATTAAAATTTTTAAATAAATTAAATTAAAATAAATCAATAATCAACAATCTTTGTGTTGTAAACAGTTTTATTTCTTTTAACTTACACTGCTCAAAAAAATAAAGGGAACACTTAAACTTGTAACTCCAAGTGTTCCCTTTATTTTTTTGAACAGTATATTTTAAACTAAGAAAATGTAATCATAGTTATCAGGTGGTACGCATGTTAAAGATAATAACAACAGCTAATAGTTGTAATAATAAAGATAATAATAACAGATAATAATAACAAACAAAAAAAACTCAATATATGCTTAGTGTATTACAGAATGAACACGTCTATATTGAGGTAGACCCATACAGTCTAGCTTAAATATTTCATCATTATTAGAAATAGTAGAATTATTAATAGTAGAATTATATTACATTTCTGTATATAACTTCATAAATGTAAACATATGCTTTATTATCAGTAGCTAAATCTGCTGTTTTAAGCTAAAACATTTGAAGTACACAAGCGTTGTGAACACTGTTTTGATGTCATTTTGATATATTTACAACTAAAAATCTTAGTCACAATAACAGGAAATAGCAGTTCTACGTTAGCAGTTAGCTAGCATGTGCCCTGGTAAACACTTATAAAAAGGAAGGCTAGCTGTGAGCGATGACGCTAAATATAGCCTAGTGAGGAAAAAAAAAAGGTTGACTCGTACAGTGTAGATTTTAGTCAGTTATATAGTCAGTATTTGCTTTAAACGTGTTTTATGCAGCAAAAGCCTAAGCAGGTCTGATTTTTAAAATGCACAAAAAGGTTTAGCATTTTCAGATGATTTTCTGTAATCTACTTTTAACTTCTCTTTGATTTAGCAGTCCTGATTGAGCTATCAGCTAGCACTGTGCATAAATAAAACAACTCTATAACGTAACATATTAACATGAATCTAAATATAATATAGTGCACTTACAGCGAATGAATGATTTATTTATTTAGAATTTTATTATTAATTTAAATTGTATTATTTACTTAATTTTTACTATTACTACAACCAACTACAGGCCACCCATGGAGGTCGGGTCCCTTTTTGTGGTTTCTTCCTTCTTCATTTAGGGAGTTTTTCCTTTCCACTGTCACCCTAGGCTTGCTTAATTTGGGATTGGGCTTATAAGATGATATAATATTGTAAAGTTTCTTTGAGATAATGCTCCATTGTAAAAAAAAAGCGCTATAGAAATACATTTGAATTTAATGATTGTATATAAGTTGATGTATCTTAAATATATCTTAATGTTTGATTTAAATTATTTAAAGATTCCGGAGTTATTGTTTCATACACTGTTTTGGTACTCTGAATTCCAACATTTGAATGTTTATATCAGAATGGTTTAGTTTATTTTTTTTAATCAGGTGCTATAAAGTAAGACTGTAATGTATTTAAAGCTTTAGTTGGAGCCATATTTGGCTTTACTCACCAATTAGACCGATTTTAGCAGGTACTGCCAATCCTTGTGTGTTCTAGGTGTTCTGGAAAGTGGTTCCACATATCTACTGCTCACAAACGTTAGGGAATGGTTCAAAATGAAATATCCCATTTTAAAATACCCCCTCATATTTGTGAGCAGTGTATTGTCCTAAATGACTTGCTAGGTGACTTCCTTACCCCAAGACTTGTATGGACTGAGAGCAGATTTTTTTACCCTTGTAACTTTTGGCCAGTTATATCTGATGTTTGCTGATAAAGTTTGATTCGATTTTTTAGTAAAGGTGTGCATTCTCATTTGTTTCAGTGACTTGCTGTCAAACGAAAGCGTAATCACACTTGCATTAATGTGGCTTAAAATGAATGTGCCTGATTTCGAGCGTTACGTTTGAATCATCATGCAGGCCAAAGTCATTATATTAATGACGAGCGTACAAAATCTGATGAAATAATGTAACTGATTATTAAAACGATTGTTACTTGCCGGTCTGAACAGATTAGTTGAGGATATTTTTTGTATTTTCAGCTAAGCAGCTTATTAGAATTCAGGCATTTTCATGAATATCATCAAAACTATCTCATAATCATAAAATTACAATAATTTGTAATAATTTCAGGGTTTACATTTGAAAATTGTGTGAAGGATCTGTGAATAAACTGGTGGTATTAATAACTGAACTGGGTACATTACTAGTCCTGTAAGTGCTGAGGAAGCTTTTGTTTTGAGTAAAATAGCCAGAGTTCCTACATATTTAATTCCTATAAAGTACATGACCAATACATATTAACCAACTCAAATGAAATTCTTTGATTTGTGCACAGATATGTAATAAATTCCAATACAGTATTATTGCATCAAAAATGTCTCTCTGCTTTAGAAGTGTTCTTTTTTTTAAATAGTGAATTATATTCAGATTAGAGTCGTGACGTTCGACGTGGCATTTGGAACCGCTTTTTGTCTTGGACTTTTTTGGACCAAATGTTTCCACGCAGTGTGAATTGACGTCTCTTGTGGGTGAGACGGTGTCTGTTCTAGAGAGGGTTTGCTAATTTGAGGGAACCCTGTATCTGGAATGGGCTGATAAGCTGTTGGGAAACGGTATGATCGGTAGGGAGAGACAGTGGATAAGCTGTTTTAGAGAGACTTGCTGTGTTATATGGAATGGGTCCAAGCTGCTCGACTCTGTCCGACTGTGCCGTTTACTCAGACAGCGGGTTGCCAGATGGCACGTGGTGTGCACCCAGAGTACATCGCTTACTCCTTTCGCTGTGTGTGCTATAGCCTTTTTCCGTCCACACCCTGACCTCATACAATAATAAAAAACACTTTTGGAGGGGGCTCATTTGACATCTTTTTGCCTTTACATTTGAAAATGAATGTGCATTATTATATAGTGTTGTATTATTGTAGATTTATGTGCTGTAGTGTCACTAACCGGTTTTGTGCTCCTTAAGAGGTTTGAGCTGTTTTAACCACTTTGCTAATCACATTTTCACCCCATTTTGTAATCCTGTTGGAATATCCAACCAAGAAAATAATTCATATTATCCTGAATAAACAGCTCAGTTAATAAATGAATAGTGTTACATTTGGCAAATGTCACATCTGCTAAATTCGTTTTTAATATTAAGGCCATTCAGTGATTTTAAACTTAATATGTTGTAAGTAACTTATTCATTAGTAATATATTCCCTTATGTTCAAAAATATCTATCCATTTTAAAATGATATATCTTTTTCTGTATAAATACCCGGGTAAATGAACAGAGGCAAACAGATGGGATTATAAGCAAATTTTCAAATGTGTAAATTGTTTTTATTTTATTTTTTTAAAGCCTTATTTAAATAGCATATTCAATAAATAAATGGCTTGTACTATATGGCTCCAGAGTTCAGGGTTCAAACCTTAGTAGCGGGTATTGTTAGTAAGAGTTTGGCATGTTCTCTTCCTGTTCATGAGGGTTTCCTTTGTGTACCTGTAGCATTGAGTTTACTAACACAATCGGAATTTAGTTCAAACTTTTTACTAGGTCTGAAATAAGTAGCACACTTTATAAGAGTTTTATTTATTTTTATGAAACATCTAAAAAAATACAGAATCTATATTTTAATGTCCAGTCTTGTTGATAAGTGTTATAGAGGTGCTAACACTACACATAGTGCACATCGTTTTCTTACTAGAGATCATATTTGGTGATTCTGACAGGCACAACCAAATTTGTTTGTACATACAGTTTCAAGTCTTTGCTTTCACTTTCGCTATAGCAGCAGTGAGTATGGAGGGGTCAATCGAGGTAATGACCAAATACATACAATACTCTTGCAAGTGCATATTTTTTTATTTTTGATAGAGTATCCTCATATATAAAACCTTTCAATCAACCATAGTTATTAAGAATTATATAAGGCACAGCCATATTTATTATAAACATTAGTCCTTACTTTCACTTTTGATTTGACAGCATTCACCACTTCTTTACCCCCAAACTAGTGGAAAACATGACATAATAATAATAATAATAATTATTATTATTATTATAATAATTATAATAGCAACAACGATAATAATAGAACTAATTTTATATATATATATATATATATACACACACACACACACACATTTATCTATTTTAAAAAAGTGGTGTGAATATTAAAAAGAGATTACACAGTGACTCATTACTCAGCAGTAGAGTGCTATTTTACGGTGCAGGTCACCCTGGGTTGGATCCTCCCTCTGGTAGGGCGAGGTTCACCTTGCAGTTTGAGTTCTGAGTTCTGTGATTCTGTCACATGTACACACCTCTAAAACAAATACCCTCCTGTGAAATCAAATAAAGTAGATCTTACAGTCTTGTGCAAAAGTAGGGGTACCGCTGGTGAAATGAAAAGTTGGGATTTACTCAATTAACATCTCGGAACCAAAACGGATCCCACTATAATATGCAAACACGTTAGGGGATCCTCTCAACTGAGTCTTTACACGTCTGCATTATCTAAGAAAATGAACAAACTTAAGTTTGAGGACGCTGTAGAATTTAGTCAAGTAAATTCAACACTTGTAATCAAGGCGTCATTTATAGTGAAGATGTAATCACCCTCGTTTATGGTGGATGCCAGTATAAGGGCAGAGCAGGTAGGTTTTTGTATAGTTGTGTGTTTGTGTATGGGTGTGTGTGTGTATGTTTGTGTGCGTAACCAGACCTAGCCATATCAGAAGCTTGTGTGTGTGAATAAGAAGGATTCTGTCATCCTGAGTCACCCGATTCGTTGGAATACTGGCATTGGGCACATGGTGTTTGTATAGCATTGCCAGTGTGAACAACGGATGTGTTACACACACACACACACACACACACACACACACACACACACACACGCACACACACAAATAATCTCAAATTCCAAGCTAGATCAGTGCTTATAGTGTCATATTTAATTCATGCAGTATTTTACTTTAAGTTTGACTAACTGTGCTTGGTCGTTTTTTTACTTGCACTTTTGCTGATTGACCTTTTTGTTTTGTTATATGTATTTTATTTTAATCTGTTTTATTTCATTATTTAACAGTTATTATTCTACTGCTATCCACCCTGTCCTGTTCTTCACTGTATTCAGTTTGTGTAGTCTACTACAGTTAGCATTATTATAAATATATATACACACACACACACACACACACACACACACACACACACACACACATATATATATATATATATATATATATATATA
>JAVSBV010004257.1:0-12861 GCA_033117975.1 Parotocinclus spilosoma | reverse complement strand
CGAGATGACATGCATCCAGTCAAGAAAAGGGCTTTCAATATGGTACTCATTATTTTGGCCATCATAATCTTTAACTACTTACCTCCAGTAGCTCTAGTACCATTCAAATCCTACTTTTCTCTTGATGTGTACAACTGTTATATCAGTTATCTAGCCTTTGGTTTAATGAATTTCAGCAGTAGCATCCAGCCATTGCTGTACCTGTCCAAATGGAACCCAAAATGTCCCTCATGCTGCTGTATGTTTTGCACAAATAAACAGACAGTAAGTGGGAACTTAACCATGGAATCTACTGCCTACACTACGAATGGGTAGATTTGTCTTTATATACATTTGAGTAAATATATAGTTTGCATATTTTTATTCTTTGACTTTGGTCAGCTTTAACAGGAAGTACTAAGTACTAAGGGTATTAATTATACTCGTTTATTTACGTTTTTAATTAAATGTGGGATTTGTTTTAGAACGCAAAAATATGGAATTACTCACCTTAATTTTTTGTGGTTTAGACTTTTATGTATTTACTTTCTTGATTGTTGATTTATTTGATTTGGTGTCACTAAACAAATTAACCAAATTAATGACCAATTTTATACAAGTCACTTTAAAATGTATTATGATTTAATGCTAGTTAAATTTGTAGAGTAACTAGTACCCTGTCTGCATTTTTAAATGAATGTAGAATGACATTTGATATGAATTTGTTTTACCATTTACAGTTTGTTAGCCAATAAAAGATATCAATGCAGCTGAGTAATCATTAATTATGAACTTTTAATTAATGCTCTTAAGATAGCTGAAAGGGGAAAAGTTTATTTACTAGTACATCAAACAAATATCATACAAGTAATTATGTACTACACTGCACATGCTATGTTTTTTACTGGTTGATTTCCTTTGTATTCAGATAAAAAAGTACATGTAGTGCATGTAGTACATGTAGCTGTGTTTACATTTACAATGACACTTCCAGAATTTAGCAGATGCCCTTATCCAGAGCGACTTACAACTGATACTGTTTGATCTTATCTAGAAGAGATCAAGATCCACATTTGAGTCTGTTTGCTATCAAAGTTTCTTCATCATCCTTAACTAAGTAGTCATTTTTGTTTATGCTGTTTTGCAGCTATGTCTATTGTTAAAATGCTACATTAAAAGCAGCAGACTTTTGCATTTTACCTAATTAAAAAGACCACTTTGATTTGTATGCTAATTCTAAAGACAGCCATGGGATGAATGTGGTCTGGTCTGCATGACAATACAAATATGATGGTCTCAGCTCCACCCAGACCAGAGTATAGCACACCTGACATGGAAAGGGGGAAACAAGTTTATAATTATTCTTTTACAGCTCAGCGCCTGATGGTAGACAGTGAATACTTAATCTTCAAACAAATAAAGTGATTTGTTTATGACTTATTAATGCTTCAAATACTACAATTTCACCTTTAAAGCCCTGATTTTTGTATACAGTAGAATTCCACAGTACATGTGCTCATTGTGTGAAAATAATTGTTTTCAGTTTACCGCCATGACAATTCATCATTTCAAGAAAATAAACTTTGGCACGAGATCTCCATATACACAGTATAAGCAGTAGAACGACATGTAACAAACACCTAAGTTACTCTAGATTTGTTAAGTTCTATCCAGTACACTAAATCTTTACCACAAATGGGACCCATGATGGGTATTTTGCATTGACTTTTATGTCCGATGGTACCTTTAAATTGCACATACAACCACAGGGTCATTTCCTTTGTAACATGTAAATCATGTAAATCAAAAGGGGGAATGTAAATGTCATGAGACTAAAATATGTTCTGATGCTAAGAATTTAAATATTTAGAGTTGGCACAGTTGGCTATATGCATTCTGTAAATAATTAACAATTACAAAACTGTTTTTGCTTTTAGACTAGTATCTCAAATTGTGAATGTAAATTGTGAAAAATATTCAGTGAACCCCATAACATTTAGCCTTCTTTAAAACACACGTGCGGCCATCTTGTGATTATGTATCAGTTGACATGTAAAACATATTTTAGTTCATTTTCCAAATAAAATTTGATAAAGATGACATAACATCATCACCTTTTAGGTGGCTGCAGTGTCATTAATGCAATTCTACAACTATAAATACATTTATTTACAGTTATGTACCACATGGTAAAGGTTTGTACTGGTGAATGATGTTGCTCCTTTTTCTCTTTACAGAGCAAACATTCCTTTTCAAACACATAAATAGCCCTTCCAAATCTGATCTTTTTCTCTATTTGGAGTCACAAATATCCTGCACCAAACTGTTTAAGCATGTTTTCCTCAGGGGACTCCATTGGCAAACCTTTTTCAGCAAAAATATCAGTTACTGTACATTCAAAAAGGTCACTTTTGTTAAAAGTAACAATTGTTACCTTGCAAAAAAAGAATCTTCATGTTAACCATGTCCAGAAAAGAATGTTGACTTCTCTGGGTTCGGAGGCATCTAAGGATGGACCATCAAACCTGTATTGTGGTCAAATGAATCCGTTTTCCAGATTCATTTCACTTTCTTATCTGCTTTATCCTGGACAGCTGTATGTGTTTGTATTATAGTTCAAGCAAAAGGAGTGCAAACCATTTAATAAGACACTACTTTAGCCACTAGATTGTAACATAAAATCATACTAAATCATACTCAAAATCATAACATAAATCTTACTAAATCCTAACATAAAAACATACCATATGCAGTCTCTTGCATCCAGATTTGTGTAGTGTATGATGTTAGTGGTACAGTGCTTAAGTTATTAGTAGACTTAACTTGCGCTGCCAAGCTGCGACTTTAAGATGAGGTGTATCACAAGCGTCCCATATTTGAAAATGTGCTGCTAATACTGTTAATACTATTAAAGAAAGCACACAGATATGATAAAATAGCGATTTTAGCTCTAGATGCAAACAAGGCATTTGACCAGGTTGAATGGAAATACATGCTGGCCGTTATAGAGGAATTTGGATTGGGTCAAAATTTTACCTCGTGGGTTGAGATGCTGTACCTCTGCCCCAGAGCCTCAATACTTACTAATGGTGAACGTTCAACCCCTTTCTCTCTTTCCCGAGGCACACGCCAGGGATGCCCATTAAGCCCATTAATTTTTGCCCTGGCGATGGAACCGTTAGCATTAGCAATTAAAGACCACCCACTTATAACACCAGTGATACTTGGTGGAATAGAACATCAGATTTCTCTGTACGCGGACGACGTCCTTCTTTACCTCTCTAATCCAGAAAAGTCGTTACCACCCTTGCTTAAACTTATAACAGATTTTGGTCATCTGTCTGGATATACAGTAAACTGGACAAAAAGTCAATATATGTCATTATATGACGATGTGGATTTAAACTTTCTTGACGAGTTACCCTTTAAAGCTACGGATCAAATAAAATACCTTGGTATCACAGTACCTAGAGACTTTATGATTTAAATTATAAGAGAATGTTTGTTTGACAGTCTTAAAAACAAAACGGAGACCTGGAGAGTGCTTCCACTCTCCTTGCTCGGTAGGGTTAATGCAATCAAAATGGTAATTCTGCCAAGGTTTTTGTATTTATTTCAAAACCTCCCAATTTTTCTCCCCAAGTCATTTTTTAAGAGTTTGGATTCCTTGATCATGCCTTTTATTTGGGGATACAAAGTACATCGTATATCCAAAAAGCATATTTGCAAACCCAGAAATGTAGGGGGCCTAGCCTTACCTTGTTTCCAATAACAATAATAATAAATGCGAGGGTTCTGGCTTATTGGAATAATGCGTACCCGGGTGAGACCCATGCCTATACCCCAGCGTGGCTTGCCATAGAGCAGGGTGTCACAGGCACTTCGCTCCCAGCTCTGCTATTTGCTGGCAGAAAACCTTTCGGATCCATCATGAAAGAGAATCCCATTGTGGCAAATTAATTAAAAATCTGGTATCAAATCAAAAAAGTACTTGCTCTCCCTGAAACTTGTACACTGACCCCCATCGCTTATAATCACGCATTTCTCCCATCTCTAGCGGACAACGTCTTTCAAATGTGGAAAGCAAAAGGGATTATTACTTTAGAAAATGTATATGTCGATAATATTTTTGCCTCATTCTCCCAACTCAGATTGAAGTTTAATTTGCCTGCGTCTCATTTTTTTCGATATCTACAACTACGTAGTTATATTAAGGCCAATATTGACAATTTTGAAAGACACTGCCCTTTGAATAATTTCTATTTACTCTTGACAACAGATCCAGACAGCAAGGGATTGGTTTCCAGGTTTGTCGACCATTTTCAAAAGATGGGCATTCCAACTACCCAAAACTTGAAAGGGCTGTGGGAGAAAGACTTGGAAACGAGAATATCGGATGATCTTTGGACAAAATCACTACAAAGTATTCAATCATGCTCTATAAATTCTAATTATCAGTTAATTCAGTATAAAGTACTACATAGATTACACTATTCCCAAACAAAATTACATTCCATTTATACAGCTGTATCTCCTTTATGTGTTAAATGCAAATGCCAAGATGGTACCCTAGCCCATCTTTTCTGGTCCTGTCCCAAACTGCACAACTTTTGGCTGCAAGTGTTTGATTGCTATACCAAGTCATATAAAATCAATCCCTCCCCAGACCCAACAGTCGCCATTCTAGGATGGTCACCAGATCTAGAGCTGTATGGGGTTCTACAATACAGGCAATTCAGCATAGCATGGTAATAGCCAAGAAGACCATATTGTCAGTCTGGAATAAAGAAATCACACCTAAATTTGAAACTTGGCTTAATGAACTATTCGGCACATTGCATATGGAGAAGATCAGACATGACCGGGATGGGAAACTTAAGAAATTTGGGAAAACTTGGAACCCCATTTTTAAGTATCTAGAGGATCAGCAAGCTAAAACTACCAACGTTTAACAGATAGGGATGTTTTTTTTTATTTATTTAATTTATCTATTTTATTAATTTATTCAATTGTTTCCTCTAGGGGAAGGGGTGGGTGGGCATTTACAATGTTAATTTGTATGTAAAATTGTAAAATTTAAATAAAATATTTTTAAAAATCTAGTTTAGGAGAGATTAATGTCATGGGGTTTCTACAACTTTTTGGGGAGAAATAAACTTTTATTTAGTTAAATTTATGTTAAGTTAAGAAAACTATTATCCTATATAAGAAGGGCAATCTCCCCTCTCTCAGATTTGGGGCCCTTTTTAAAGGCCCTCGATAGTACCTAACAACGTTCCTCAGTAGATCGTTTAGCCAATGAACTTAATTCCTACAATATAGAGCAACACTTTTAAAAGATTTGAGCAGCAGGTGTCGTGTGTACATTACTTTTGATACCGTCTGTCTGTGGTTCATGAACTTCTCATGGCCATTGGCATAAGATGAGCTGTCAATCATCTCTGACCTCCTGATTCCCTACGTTCCAGTTTAGCCCAGGAAGCATCAGCAGTTAGTGGGTGATAAGCGTCTTCTAGCTCTGCTTTGTTCAAAACAATTTAGTCTAGCTTTAACGACTAACACTGTCATATTTTGGTTCTACAAGGTTGTGCCTATCTCTCTGATATTCAGCTGTGTCTTCTAGACGGTATTGTAGATGGCCTCCTCCTTTACTTTATACAAATATACATTTCACAATCATACACATATTAAATAAAATATTCATCTTAATTTCCATGGCTGAGAATCTATCACATTAACACAGACCTAAATCTCTAAGGGACGTTTCCAGCACCCTGTTGAATCCGTTACAAAGAATGAAGGTAGTTCTGAAGGCAAAAGGAAGAAACAACCCAGCACCTGCAAGGTGTGCCTAATAAAGTGGCCAGTTAGTGTAGATCACCTGTTTGTGATTTTGATGTTTTTTTTTTTTTTATCCTACTGTCATTATTCACATTTGACATTTAACAAAGCATCATGTCTCTCTGTTTCTCTTCAGCCTCACACACACCTTCTGACCTGTCTACAATCACTATTTGTTAAAACGTGCAGCATATGTGTGTGTGTGTGTCTGCGTGTGTGTGTGTTTAAATCTCAGACTTCTCAATACACACTGATAATAATGTGGAGTGCATTTACAGTAAATGATCACAGGATTCACTGCACATGATTATATTTACCATTCATATTTTTGTTTCAGCGCACTTTAGATCACATGACCCAGAATTGAATCCAACATTCTTCTGATGATCATCTGAGGACCGTTCATCCATCCATCCATTATCTCCCGCTTAATCCACATGGGGTCGCGGGCCAACAACCAGCAACCTGCCTTGGTGCCCATCCGGCAACTCTGGGCACCAAGGCAGGAACAACCCTAGACGGGACACCAGTCCATCGTAGGGCACACACACACACACAGAGTCACGCACTAAGGGTCACTTTAGAGACACTAGAGACACCAATTAACCTAACACGCATGTCTTTGTACTTTGGGAGGAAACTGGAGTAAACCCAAGCAGACACAGAAAGGCACCCGGCTGCTCCACCCTGGGATTGAACCCGGGACCTTCTTGCTGTGAGGCAACGCTGCCCCAACGATGTGTAATCAATTAACATCCATTATTTCATTATTTATAATTCATTTAATAACCATAACTGGCATCAGTTGAAACTAAACTATACTAAAACCCCATTAAATGAACATTATCCAGAACGTCCCACCGGCTCCACCTCCCCGGTGCCATCACTTCCCCAGGTAAACAGTGCACACGCACCCGGCCGTCCACGTCATACAACAGGAAATGTCACTCATGGGAATAGGTGACCTTCTTCCATTGCTTTAGGGTGCAGTCCTGACACCCAAATGTCCACTCCAGGTGCTTTTGACTGTTGGACAGGGGTTAACATGGCACTCTGACCGATCTGTGACTAGACAGCCCCATATTGAGCAGGAGGTGCTGCACTGCATGTGGTCTGATAGGATTTGCTGGTCTCTTTCCATCACTTTAGCACTAAAGCACTGGTACAGGGGAGTGGAATGAGGCGCTCTTTATCTTAAGATCTTTGCAGGCTGTCAAGGGAATGGAATGTTCACATTCCAAAGACATGGGTTCCGCTAACTGGTCACTAAATTGTCCCATTGCTCATGTCTAACTAGAATCACTATGAAGTTGCTCTTGTTACAAATAGCCATAGATGATATAATGTGAAATAAACACATCTAATAAGGTCTGTAGGGAGCCAAGGCCTAACGGCTAGCATGCCCACGCCGACACCCACCCACCCAAAACACACACACACACACACGTACACACACACACACGTTACCTAATGCAAGCAAGGCTTTGGAATGTGGGAGGGAAACAGAGGACCCACAATCAATCAACAAACACGAGCACGGGCTCTGTGCGGACGTGCAAACTCTACACAGACCAGACCGGGAATCGAACCAAGAACCTCTGGACTTGTAAGTCGACAGCACTAAGTACTGCTAAACTGAGTCAGGCATCATTAATAAACATGAGACTAATCATCCAATTTCTATAACTATCGTACAAGATCATAATTTACTGAAAATGATTATTAATACCAATTTCAAATTTCCCATTACAAAGGTTATTGGCTTCATAAATATTGCTATGATTCTGATTTTACTGTTAATTATACAATTTGTAACAAGAAAAATAAGGTATGACCAAAGTACTAATACAAAATAAGGAAGATAAAATTAACTACCATTCTAATTTTAATAAACAAAAGAAAGTAAACAATCAATCAGGTGAGTGTCAATAAAGCTTTAATAAATAATCAATCATTAGTTTGTTTTATTTACAGCATGTCGAGTCTGATATATTACAGCTTTAGGCACCAAGACTCCACCTTCATCCATCAGCATGATCAGTGATAAAAGAACGGACAGAATAACAGAGTAATGGATGGAGGGAGTGACGCTCTGGATTGAGGTGCTGCATGGGAATCAAGTCACCTGGTCTGTAGGTGTTTTAATCCAGAACAATCCAGAGTGACCCAACAGAGGAAATGAGAGGCAGCCTGTGTGAAACGGACCGACTGGAACTGGATCACGGAATGGAGTCCAGTCAGCACGACTTGTGTAAGAGTTTAGACGCACGTTTTGGGAGGGGGCGCTTTGCTCAGCTAAGGAGGAGCTGAATGCTGATTTTCTGTAGGATTAAAACCGTAAAGCATAACGGCGAGTCGAAGACAAATTTGGCACCAAAAACTAAAAACAGCAAACAGAGGGAAAAAGTCTACGTTGTGCTCAGAAGATTTTCCGTTTAAACCGTGCTTTTCTCCCTGCATCAGCGCCTGTGTGTGTGTGTGTGTGTGTGTGTGTGTGAGAATTAATCCCAATCTGACATTAACAGATCATCTGAATAAAAGCACTAAAAGCTGATTTCTATGATTGAACTTTGTAAACGTGACCTAAAGTGAGACCCCGCCCCTCCAGGACCTAATCAGAACGTCTTCATTCGGGTCCTGTAGCGTCTCTTAATCCCAAATCCTGGAAGTGCACAGAGCAGCGTGGGCACGTACCAATCCAAACCCTCTTCACTACCTAGTGTGCAAAAACCGACTCAAAGCGACTAGTTAGCGTGATAAGCTAGCGTCCCAAACGATGGAGCCTAGCAGAGCATGATTAGCCATAGTGCACACAAACTTTTAACTCTAAATCATGTACTCTAGTGCATACTAAAATCAATCAGAACGTCCACAAGGCGAGAATTCAAACAGCAGTAGGCAAGCTTGTGCAAAATACCCATAATCCACTGCGTTTAGCGAGCAGAAACAAGCTTAGCACCTGTACCAAATAGCTTAGAACAGGCAAGGTTTTTTTCAGGGTTAAAAAAACAAAAAAAAAAACACAAAAAAAAAACAACACAACAGTGTAGCCTGGCGAGTGCCAGATACCCATAATGCCCTGCATCGATTAAGCTTTTGTGAGAACTGTACGGCTTAGCACAGACTAATTACCCATAATGCACCAAGTCCAATGACCCTCAAGTGCATGGACCAGCCTAACCCAGCGGTATAGTGGGAATACTAGTTACCATAGTAACAGTACACTCTAAACAGCTTTACGTAAATTAGTCGTACTGAATTTTTTTTCCACGTAGCGCACGGGGGAATAAACTGTTCGTAATTATGAACACAATGATAACGTCAACTTTAGTTAGCTAGTTAACTAGAAAGCACCTAAACGAACCTTTAAACGTAATCAGTGACGATAAGTAAGCGAGGATCAACTCCACTCTGAAAGTATTTGGACGCTTACAAACGTATGAATTTCAGCAAATTAGTCAAACCAAGTAACATTTATATCACATAAAGGTATCGAAAACACACTTAAAATCAGATTACGTTGCAAAAATATAGAACGAATAATGTTAATAAAAGCTTTTGGACACTAGAGGCCAGTCTTGTTAACTCACAGCAGTGGAACCATCGTGAGACGACTCAACCTGATGCAAGAATAGCATCGCCGAGTTTGATTGTGTGTTCCTGTTTAGTACGCAATTTATTATTTATTATTTATCTGACGCAACTGCTTTTTTTGAACTCCAGAGGGCGCCATCATACATCATGCTCACACGGCATATCCCGTTCTTAGGCAGACTCCTAATTTATTTTAAATACAGCGGACTACATATTATCATAGGTTCATTTTTTTTATCCAAGAAAAATACCAGCTACTTTGAAACTTCCAGATATGAAAGGGAAAGTTTTTACTCTTAAGAGAAGGCAAGAGAAGAAACTGGAAACGTCTGCTACCTAAAGTATTTTGTTGGAAAACTTCTACAAAAATGTGCTTGGTTTACGCTTCAGAAATAGAAAGGGAACGTCCTTTAGCGCATGTGAAATTGATAATTGGGAGAAAATCAATTCAAAAAAAGAAACCCCAGCCACTTTCTGAAAGCGTATAAGAGTGTAACTAAGAAGAGATGAACATTGTGGACGATCTGAAACGTTTCCTGGTTGAAATATAGTGAAAAACATATTATTGAGTGTCCAAATACTTTTTCTAGTCTAATTTTGAGCAACGAATTCTTGGATATTTTTGGGAAACGCACTGCCAGAGGATTGCGTTTCTAATATCCTTCTATAAAATAACCGCTACATGGCTTGACAAGTTACCGAAAATAATGGAAATCAGCTTTCTTAGTAATGTAGGAAATAATTCTGAATGAATTCTAAAGTAAGATTGAATGAAAGTGCAACATTAAATAAGACGGTTAAATATTAAACATAAACATACTCCAAAAACGCTCTTAGCGGTCGGTTTTACTTTGGCCTGTCATTGGTCCTTCGTTCGTTGGTTAGCTATCGCTCTAGTCTCTCTAGTAGCTATACGTTGCGCTGTTAACGCTTGTTTCTTATTTTAAAATCACCAGTTAATTTATGTTTCTAACCGCAACTGGATTAACGTCAAACTTCTCATTTTTCGTACCCCTGCTAAATTAGGTAGCCTTAATATAGCTATGGATGTAACCTAAAATGTAAACACCCACAATGCACTTGTGTACTCTGTAATGAATAGGGAGTAGGGGACTGTTTGGGACACGCTCACAGTAAAAAACCAACAAAAACAGTCCTTAAGAAGTGTCAAAATAATGCAAAAAAGACGAAGCAGGCTCGTTGGCGCCTCACTGAGGTGAAACATGGAATTATAATGGAATTCGTTTTTTGTACAACGTTAAAAAACAGCAACGTTAAAAAAAAAGCCCCATAACGTTTCAGTCCCAAAAGGCCGAGCGAGGTCAGTATGGCCAAAAGAAGCCGTGTGTAAGGTGGCAGTGGGTACCCGTGTGTGAGTCACAGGCCGCGGACATCCCACAAAAAATTCCTATAACACTCAGGCTCCGCCCTGATTTGTTTCATGTGGCAGTGGGTGGAGCCAAGAGCTGCTGTTCGTCTGCCAAATCTGATTCCACTCTGACGTGAGAAGTGGATTTGTTCCATCTCACTCTGGTCCCGCCCTGAAAGGTGTGGATGTGCTGAACATGACAGTGGGCGGAGTCATACATGGCTCTGTACTCACACAGACTCTGGCCCACTTGAGGAGAGTCCCACTGCTGTCGTGCAGTAAAGGACTCGTCCCACACGGTCCCCGATTTCTTTAAGGTGCCAGTGGGCTGAGTTACATGCTGCCGTCGGGCTGTGCTCTGATGTAAGGCTGCATTGGCAGGGGGCGGAGCATACACTGCTGTCGTCCAATAGGATGGAGTCATCTGCTGTGTAATCTTTGCAGGTTCCGTCCGGATGTAGGAGCTGAGGGGACAGTGGGTCGGGGAATATACTGCAGTTACAATCCACCCTAATGTAGAGGTTGATGGGGCAGTGGGCGGAGCTATACACCGCTGTGGTCGAACAAGGACTCCACACAGATTCCGACCTGATGCCTTTAAGGTTCCAGTGGGTGGAGTCATGCACTGCTTATAGTCTCCGCCCTTATTTGATGCACCACTAGGTGGCTCCAACACGGCTTCCAGTGTCTTCAGATGCTCGTGGGCGGAGTAACGTGCTGTTTACGTTCAATAGATACATTTCTTTTAGGCTCCATGGTTTTAAGCTTTGTGGGCGGAGACATGAGCAGGGCTCTTTTTCCATCACATGCTCCACCCTGATTTGTTTTGGGGTGTGTATGTGAAGTTATTATCTGGCTGCCATGATATGGAAGTGGGAGGATGCGTGCGTGCGTTTGGGGGGACTGCCCTAGAATAAAGGCTTTTGGTCATCGCAGGCTCCACCCTAATGTTTGTGATGTGATAAGGGGCGGAGTCAATGCTACAGCCAAGCTCCGCTCTGTTGTAGGTTTGATGATGCTAGGGCAGAGTAGACAGCCTTGCAGGCTCCGCCTTGTCATGTTTTTCAGGAGGCATTGGGCGGGGTCATACACAGCTGTCGTCCAATAGAGGCTCTTTTCCTTCGCAGGCTCCACCCTGAGGGGGGTGTGTGTGGCTCTAGGCGGAGCCGGTGTGCTTTTTGTAGCTGCCAGATCGGAGAGAGACAGCGTTGTGCTCGGGGATGAACAGAGCCACCAGGAGGGAGAGAAGAACGGAGCACGCTCCAAACAGGAAGGGAGGACCAGGGATAATGGCACTCTAGAAGGAAAAAAAAAAATACAAATAAGAGATGTAGACTTTCATTTACAGCATTTATCAGACGCCCTTATCATAACTAATACAATCTGACAATCCAAGAAATTGTGGGTTAAGGGCCTTGCTCAAAGGCCCAACTGGAAGCTTGAAAGAGGTGGGATTTGAACCCTGGACCTTCTGGTCCAGAGGCCACTTCCTTAACCGCTAGGCTACCACAGTCATTTGATTGGTCAGCAACAAAAAAATAAAAATTACATTCCTTGAAGTGAAGGAGGAGTCAGATTTAAGCAGTGTCTGAAATTATTCCCCATTTCACTAAATGTCCCCATCTGTACAGGGTGAGTCAAAAGTCACAGGACACCATTTTGTTTTATAAGCAAAAGAAAAAAAAAGGCCATATCTGAATACCCAACTTATTGGCTATGTCCAGAACATGGCTGCCATCTTTAAAGCCAGAAAGCCCCCACCCCCCCCTCCAAAGTCCAGTTTTTTTCTTCATAGCTTCTTTCGCGGATCCGCAGACGAAAAACTAATAATAATATATAAGATAGATGGATGGATGGATAGATAGATATAAACATTTCTTAGCTTTTTCCACCCTCCGGTGAAGAGCCAACAGTTTTCTTCTGTTCATTTATTTATTTTTTTCCAGATTCACTTTAATTTAATTGTAGGTTAAATAAATGTTATTTTTATATAAAAATGTATTTTTATTTCTTCCTCCTTCCTTGTATTGATTCCACATAGTCCTCGAAAAATTGAAAAGTGCTGAAAAATAAAGATT
>JAVSBV010004248.1:0-12861 GCA_033117975.1 Parotocinclus spilosoma | reverse complement strand
CGTGATATATATCGATATCGAGTGATATAAAAAAAAATATCGTGATAAGATTTTTTCCCATATCGCCCAGCTCTACTTTAGTTAATATTTATTTTTTTCCGCAGCAGTATTACACACATTTTGCACTTAAGGCTGCTATCTTGTGGACTGTTACATATTTTGTTTACAGTTAGTTGTTTAACAGTCATTGAATAAATGTTTTAAATGGTATCTTTTGTTGAGGTTTTATTACACAATACCTACTCTAACCTTTTTGGGTCCTTCACCTGAAAAATAACCGAATGTATGAAAAAACTAAAACTAATACTAAAACCAATGAAAACTAAACTAAAACTAAGCATTAAAAAATAATAATAACTAATAAAAACTAGCAAATCCAACCCAAAAACTAATTAAAACTAACTGAATTTGAGAAAAAAAATTTAAAATGAAATAAAACTAAACTATAATGAAAAATCCAAAACTATTATAACCTTGGTGTAGAGCAGGAGAAGTTTTGCTACTGCGGGATTAAATGATTTTACGTAAACATTAAACGCTCATATGTGCTAGCTTTACATAGATTTTTCATATACAAGATGACTAGTGGCATGAATTTTGATAGTAGTCTATTTGGCTTTCAGTAGTCACATTTTGTCCTCAGCAGTGATGTGCCCATTCAAGATTGTTAAGGCTGATACTGGCCATCGTTTAATTCTATTTGACATATTTCTTCAGATTTGATTCACTGAAACAGTTTATGCTATTTTAGTGCAAGGTGTTGACTAAGACTTCCCAAATTATTCCATGTAAGCATACACACAAACTGTTATGAAGCCACTGATATCATGGTTTTGACTCTGCAGGAAATTGTCTAGGTATAATTAATGCACACATGGTAATTAATCTGAGATGATTTTCCATAGCCACGGTATAATATATGTCTCTGTAAAAGAGTTACAGATGGGCTTTTTGGACCTTTAACAGAATAGAAATTATTAAGTATACTTTTCACAAAAAGTGGGGAATATTTCAAACTGAAATATCTCCTTATTAATTATATTTTTTGTTTGTTTGTTTTTCAGTGCATTCTATTTTACTTTCTCAGTAGCAAAATATATCAAATTGGCTTTTTTACAGCACACTGAACAGTGCTTAGAAGGACTACTAGGATTTTTCTGGAATAATAGAAATTAATAAAAAACAAAACACTGAAGTTGCTCTTTATGTGAAAAATATGTTAAATGGACTGTATTGTGTCAGACTGTATTGCATGAGCAGACCATGCTGCATATTGCTCTACAACATGGGAAACTTTCAAACTATTGAACACTAAATTAAAAAGCTTTTTTGTCTTATGATTCTCCCTGCAAGCATTTACTACAGTGAAATGTGTTACAAAACGTATTATGCCCAACATAATAAATGCTAGTTTATATTCATGCATGTAGCACATTGGTTTCTATTGTGCAATTAATAAATTCTTAATTGTATAAATTCAGATTTCTAATATAATACATATTGTCATCCTGTAAATTTTAACTGAATAGATTTATGTGGAAATCCGTTCCAGCATCTATACAATACTTGTCAAACTGAAATGTATAAAATCTTGTAATGACTATTTCTCCCTACTTCCAATTTCATACGGGGTAAGTCACAGAATTGCAACACTTATCAATATTTATATAAAATACAAATTTTACAGAATAGTAAAAGTAAATCTGTCTTTTTAATCTAATCATGTAGAAATAAGAAAACTGAAGCAGATTTTTAGTGTAAGATGCAGAATGCAGTTTCGCAGGTTACCATTCACAGGCTGTAAACACACAAAAATAACATATATGCAACATGGAGTCTCTCGCAACATAAAATAAAAAATAAAAACTCAGACATCAAGTGTGAGTGAGTGGCAAAGTGAAAGAGTGAGACAGAGAGAGGGACAGAGAGAATGAGGACTGTCATGTGATTCCACCATGAATAACACCTCACCTTACCATTCACTGCTCACCAACACTTTCCACAGGATATGAAACTCAGTCACACCAACACACAATGTAAACCAAAAAAGATTATCAACTGGTAACATGAGCAACTGTATTATATCAGGGAGTGATTCATAGCAGTTGACTGTTTTCTCACTGATGCCCAACAGTTCCATGACTAAATTATAACAATGCTGCATTCATTATTCCACTCTGAAAAGATTTATTTTCAGAAAGTCAGATGCCTGGCAATAATGGAAAAATATCACACAAAAAAGGAAACTGACAGAATGAGAGCTTTGGAATGTAGTTTAGTAAGAATGTTATTTGCAATTTGTAACATCTGAAAAAATGTACACATAGTACACTAAATGGCCCAAAAACATGCATATATTACACCCAAAAAAAACCTATTATATGGTGGTGGTCACTCTTTTATAGCTACAGTAGGCACTTCCACTTTACTGTGGGGGTTCAGTTCCATAACGTTTCAATAGCATTACTGAAGTCAGGCACTGAGAATAAGCAATAATGCATTCTGCATTCCAGTGGAATTGAGGTTAGTGGTCTGTGCATGCCAGTTAATTCTTCTTCTACAACAAGCCAGTCAGCAAACCATTTCTTTTTTGGACCTCACTCTGCGCACTGAGAGCATTATCATGCTGAAACACAAAAGGTATTTCTCGAAACTTTTACCACAATGTTGGAAGCACTGAATACTGTACAATATAATTACATGATTCATTGAAATTAAGGGGCAAGGAGCAAACCACCCAAAACAACCCCAAGAGAACCCAAAGAATTACCATATAGTGTTCTCAGATTTTTTTTGACAGAGTTCAACATGGTAATGATGCACGCTACAACTACTGCCAGTTGTGGGGGTTTCCAAACTGCACATAAAATTGTTTTAATAAAAGAATTCAGTGGATGACTAACAATTACAGACAATATTTTCTAGAAAATAAACCATTTCAAGATTAGGTTTAAAACCCTGTTAATCTTAATTATTTGTCACTGTTTAAATATAAATATATATATTTGTAGAAAATATCCACAAGTTGACATTTAATAATGTGTTACATTAATTATTTTATGCAGTTTAAAGGTTAATCTGCATCTTCATATACTGAATGTTTACAAGCTTACCTGACCTGTACTTTGCTTGAATATTAAATAAAATAATGCATTTACAATCATTTATAGACTTATAATGCAATGCATCCCTTAGATAATGCACTGTAAAAATACTATAACAATACTGCATTTATTGACATTGTACAATTGTACAATACAAATATGTAGCTGATGATCTGGTTTTGCTGACGTTGATATCATGTTTATGAAAGTGTACTACAAATGTGGCAGGGGTGAGCTTGGTTTGAGAAATACACAGTAGCAGCCTAAGACACACTTTAAGCGCATTTAACCTTCCAGCCCAGGTAGCATGGCCACTGTTCAGCAACTACTGTGCTCGGCTGCTACTGCATTTATACTGAGTTTGATGGAAGGTCGAGGTTTTTAAAATGACTGCACAGGTCAGTGTGAGACCAAAAGGCATCCCCTGTTTTGTGAAATACTCAACTGGAATGATTTTAACCAACAAATAAAGACATGGCCTGGTTTGTATTCAGAAGAGCACCTCTGAAGGAAGTAGATCTGTGTCATCGTACACTCATACATGCATCTGTAGAAAAAAGCAGGGCTTGAATTGATAGTTATTGTCCTACATAAGGACACTCCCAGGAGAAATCCAGTACTGTAAGATAGGAGAGGAAGGTATACTGATATAAAAATAAGCCAGTGTGACACTGTCCCATGATATGTATATACTGTGCCCATAGAAAATCTGTCTAAATCAATATCCCTCCAGGATGAAGTTGTAGAAAGGCTCAGAGGCTTTTGCTATTGCTCAGAGTACTGGTCATGAACTTTATTAAGCATTGGAAATCATAGGGCATCACCATCACCATGCCTGAATTAGGTCATCCCAAATACCAGAAAAGAGGACCACCCTCAGAGAAGTCAGCACAACATAAATTTGACTTTGACATACATTTGCAGCTTGGAGCTCACAAACTCGGACTACTTAGTGACTAAAAACAAAGAGATGCCGAGACAATATTCAGTAAGGCCAGGGCCATTTGCTTCTAGCACTTACACTTGCTTATAGTTGATTAAATATTTATTCAAATTAAGTAATTGTGTCTTAATGATTATTATTATTTTTATAATGTGATAATGTGATAATATCATCATATATCGGCATTCTGTCACCCTGCTCTGTCAACTAAAAAAATAAATAAATAAAAAAATAAAAACAACAGTCACCACTAGCACAGGGCCATCACTGTCACATTGTTTTTATATCAAAATTCTCCACACACTCTTTATTTGGGACAGGTCAGGACTGCTAGGTCTAGTATCTGTACCCTGTAGAGGCCTTTTTAATGTGTGCAGCATGCACTTTTACATTGTTTTTTTTTTTTTTTTAATATTTACATTGTTTTCATATTTTTCTACATTAATGCTGCCATCACAGAAGAGTAAATTACCTTCACCTTTTCTGATTTGGTTCTGTATTTCTGTTCTGGTATTTTCCCCTCAACTATATATACCTCATTGTAGATGGGAATTGATACTTATTATTTGCTGGTGATTCATAAGCCAAAGATATTACTAAGATACATATTACAGTAAAATGTTTTCAAAAATGACGTTGTGGTGTATTTCCATCTTATCCACCCACTGTTTAATGCTTGCTTAGGCTTTGCCAGAAATGCTTACAAGAGAGATTTTGAAAGCTTTTTTCTGATGGTTGTTTTAAATTGAAAGCATAAAAAATTAAATGACGTGCTTCCTTTATGATTCATACCTCCAAGAATGATGTGCTTTCCTAATGTTGTTACAGTCACACAGAAAAAAGAGAGTACAAGCACACTGTTATGAAATCTTTTATTAATAATGTGCATCATGTTACTGCAACAGACTCAAAGTTCCAAGCAATTCTTATCCACCTCATATGTTACAACCTTCTGACCTTACTGTTTCAAACTATAAAAATACAACTCGTTTTTTTATATATCTTGAAGAACCATCAATCAACGAGAACTTACTTGTTTTGGGGCAAATAATAATAAAGTGCATTAAGTACACAATCAGAAATAAAAGCAAATATGCAAGATTACAAGCGCAAAAGTGTGTAGGAAAAGTGAAGTATCTGCTTCTGTTGTTTATGTGGTTGCTATTGTATGTTCTATGATTACAAAATGATTGTGATTTTATTCTTTACTTAACTCTTGATCAAACTTCTGAAGATAACCACATAACCCCCCTTGAAAGAGACAGCGAGCACAACCAAAATCGAACCCTTTTTTATCATTGACATCCGCCTGTACCCAAACCTTGTGTTGTAAAAGTACTGTGCTGTTGTTGTGTGGATTTGTTTGTGTTCCTCTCGCCAGTGTGAGCTGTACAAGTGTAAATGTGACTGGCAAAAAGTCGGTTATATGAGACTGATCGGGCTGATGACTGGTTATGGCCAATCGAGCTGACAACTGTCTGATTGTCTGCAATAAACGTCAAAGTTAAAGAAACTGTAAGTATTTTTTATTTATCTTCTACAATGTCCCAACTTTCACAGATTTGGGTTTGCATGTTGTTAGATTATGAGAAAATAGTTAGTATAACTAAAAGCAATCTACTTGCAAACATGGTTGTTAGCTCTAAAGCTGTCTTAAGCAGCCTACACTTACTTTAAACTGCACAAACAGTAAGATCTCACAAGAACTGCTGGACAATCAGATCCTGTCCATACCTCACCACTGTCAGTGTGCTTTGGCAGTCTTGGGTGATCATACTCCCTGCTGACCTGTCAATGTGTGGCACTCTCGTCCAGTTTAACATTCCTCTGTTCATCCCCATAAATATGTAACTTGCTACACAATCACAATAATTCAGTTTACATCTCATTTGCGTAATTAAACAACTTTGAAAAAAAACTTTTAATTTGCTTCTTTGATGATCTTGTTTATTGAAATTTAATTTTTCATTTTTTTTAATTGCTTCATATTTATTTTGAAATATCTCCTACTTTTTTATGAGCAGTGTATGTTTTACAGCTGAATGCAAGATCCAGTTTACTAATTGAAAAAGCATATGTCACCAAAAGTTGATTGAATCAAATACAAATTTATATGTCTGAATGTAATGATGATGCATGTATGTGATGGCAATATTAAAGTGAAAGGTTAGGTTTACTGTGGCAAACTGTTGAAATTGAAAGGAGTATCTAGTTACCCTGTTAGGCCGCCTCTAGTCTTGATACAAAACAGGGTAACAGGCTCTGATGGGTATCCTGTTGCACATTTGCCCAAAGATGTTGCAGGTGGGACTGTAGATCCTCATGCATCACACCAACAAGTGGGGCAATGTGTATAGTTCCTTCTGCCAAACTCCTGGAAATTGTCCAGAGAGATACAGAGGTGTATACTGAAGGTTCTACCTGTGTCTGGATGGTGGACAACAAATCTGTGGGATCTGCTCTTACTTGTCACTGTCTGGGCTATCCAGAGCATGTTTGTGGTGTGTGTGCCCTTATGGAACCACTGCTCACAAGTCTAGTCAGAAATATTAGTTATCCATGAGACTTTATTCATCCTGTTTTAGTACACTAATTAATTATTTGTTATAGAGCAATCTTGGTGTAAATGTTAAATGAATAATGATGACTAGTGGGTAATTTTGGTAAAGCAGGAAAAGGGTTAGAAAGGGTTACATCTAGCTTTTCCACAGGCTTTTGGGGTCAGATCAAACTAATGTGATTGGTATGGTGTGGTCACTGCTGCTGCACCTGCCAGGCCATTGTGCACGGTCTTAGTGCACAATGCAGCCTCACAATGTGTTGACTCACACCAAACAAATGCACATTTCCACAATACAGATGGTCTTTTGTTGATGACATTTCATATTATAAGCTATTTATACTTTCCCAGGAGGTACCATTAGCAACAACATTTTTATGTGATTTTGTACGTGATTTAACATGCATAAGAGAACAAAACACCTATGCTATTGGTTCAAATTTGCAGATCAACAATGCTAATACCTCATCTCCTGTTTTGCCAGTGTATCATAATACCACGTGTTCCAGGGTTGTGTGAGTGCAGATAAGAGGGTGGTCAGAATCATGCTGGGTACAAAGCAGAGTGCCAACTGGATGCCAAGCAGACCAGATGGAATGGTCACTATTCTGCATCATTTCCCCACCAGGCTATGATCAGTCCCAGTATTTCAAATCAGGAACACAGTGAAATAGAGTTAATGGCACAATAGACTCCATTTCTAATACTGGACAAGTTTTTGACCTAACTAATTGACATAGAAATGTCATTACATTTGATTATAGACAATGATTTGCACTGAGAAAATCTCAGTTTGGACAGGCAATCATCTATTTTAGTCATGCCACAACAAACTACAATTACCAATTACTAAAAAAATGCACCAATTCTTACTTCACAAATTTTAAATTGCATGCCAGTTTTTTTCTCATATAAAACATTGTTCAGAACTTTGATAGATATCTCAGTGATGGCGTGGGTACCAATTCTTACTACACAAATTTTAAATTGCATGCCGTTTTTTTTCTCATAAAAAACAAGTGTTCAGAACTTTGATAGATATCTAAGTGATGACTTGGGTTAAAAAGACAATGCATGCAATATTAATGAACTCCATGAATATGTTATGTCATCTGTCAGACTCTGTCTCTAGCACTGTGACAGAGTGTCTATGGGGTATAACAGAGTTATTAAATAAATAAATACCTTTCTATCTTTAAACAGATATGGTCAAAATCTTTATTGTCACAGAAATATATAGAATAATAGTCATAATAAAATACATAAATCATCAATTTGCCTACAGTGTAGGAAATAATGATTTAAAACCTGGCTAATTTTGTGAGTTTGCCCACTAGCAATGAAAATAACAGTCTATAAACTGTGAGAAATGAGAGAAGAAAGTCCAGTGTGTTCTTGGGAACATAGTCAGCACTTCTATTCCTCTAAACACAATGAGCTGAGTTGATGCCAAAGTGCTTGATTTTGGTCTCATCTTACCACAGCACGTTCTCTCAAGCACTGTCTGAATCATTTAAGTGTTCATTGGCAAACTTCTGAGAAGCACATGTGCCTTATTGAGCAGGGGGAACTTGTGGGCATTGCATAATTTTAATCCATTACAGCGTAGTGTGATATCAATGGTTTTCTTGTTGACTGTGGTCCCAGCTGCTTTAAGATCATTAACAAGCTCCTCCTGTGTAGCTGTAGACTGATCTCTTACCTTTTCGTTGATCATTGATACCCCACAAGGTGAGATCTTGCGTGGAGCCCTAGACCAAGGTCAGTTGATGGTCATTTTGTGTTTCTGCCATTTTGCACAATGGCACCAACATTTGTCTCCTCCTTGCCCAGTTTCTTATGGTTTTGTAGGCCATTCCAGCCTTGTGCAGGTCTGCAATTTTGTCACTTGTCATACTTAGACAGCTATTTGGTCTTGTCCATGGTGGAGAGGTTGGAGTGTGATTGATAGATTGATTTTGTGGATAGGTGTCTTCTATATAGGCGACAGATTGAGACCGGCCTTTAATGCAGGTGACAAGTTCAAATTAGGAGTATCAACCCAGTCTGTGAGAACCAGAACTTTTAATGGTTGGTAGGGGGTCAAATACTTTCATACCATGAAATGCAAATAAGTTTATATATTTTATATAATGTGATTTTCTGAATTTTCATTCCAATATTCTATTACTCACTGTTAAAATAAACCTACTATTAAAAGTATAGACTGTTACTTTCTTTGTCAATGGCCAACAAAAAATTACAAATAATAGTGAGGGATCAAATAATTGTTTCCTCCACTGTATGTATTGCTGTATACATAAGAGGGCTTCATGTGACAGTCTTAACTTTAAATTCAAGTTGACTTGCAAATGCATGTGTGTTTCAATTAAAAAATTATGTACTTCTGTAAGATGCTCTGGACAAGAGAATCTGTACGCCTCTTTCAGGGCAAAAACACCTTAAATAGAGCATTGCCCTGTTTTCCCCATCTAATCCTGGCATAACCCAGAAGTTACTTTGCAGAAGTAGAGGTACATACACAAACATACAAAGGATGTCACCATGCCACCTAATATTTGAGTGGCAAGCCCAGCACAGGGTTGGGACCCAGGTCACCTGGAACTGCTGTTTCCAGTAGATGGCTCTAAATCCTTAGTCACAGTTGTTGCACCTTAAATACAGACACCTACTTACAATTGGAATATACAGTATTAGCAATGGGGGACAACCAATGATAGATAATCCTCTGTGTCAAGTTTAGTGTGAAATTTTTGTAATTAACTAATACATATTGGATGATCTTGAAAGGGTATATTCTTAACTGACAACAAAGGGCAGAATATCAGAACTTTTATTGTAATAGCTAATCAACTCTTTTGTCTAACAGTGGCACATTACCTACTCATGCACTTTCCAACCGTGTGTAGTCTCATGAGGTGTGTGAGACAGAGTGCGACAAGAGTGAGAGAAAGTGAGGACAAGTATGTCACAAACTGATATAAGGCAAAGTAATGATTTTTATCTAGCATAATGAATCTGAGTCATCAAAATTATTGTAAAGGTGTATGATTTGTGTACATGAAATGAGAAGAATGATCCTGAACTGTTCATTTCAAACCTATTGAATATATAAGATATATATTATAAAATATATAAGAATATCCAGTAATGCACAAAAACATGTTTTTATACTTCCACTAAAATCACCAACATCTTAAAATATATATGTAATAATTTATCTCACACATAGATGTAGGAGGACCTAATTTGTATCATTATCTGTGATGAGAAGATAGGACCCAAAACATTTCCTGTATTTCATTTCAGAACAGACAGAAGGGAAACTAGCAAACAGACTTGTTAGCCCCAGTATCATGGCGATCTTGTCAACTTCTAATGATAAACTGAATTTTATATGTGCAATGTCACAATTATCTGATCATTTTTGTTAATACTTAATAACTCTGTTTTATGAATAACTAGGACTTTACAGTTGTGGTTAATGCTTTGTCTCAAAAATCACTGCACATACATGTCAGCCAGGAGGATTTAACAAGAGATTGAAAGTTTGGCCACAAAAACTTTTGTTTTTTTGAAAAGCAACTGAAAGTTTGACCAGAGAAATGTCTTGCCAAGTGGATTCTTGCACACAAATCCACAAAGCAGGTCACTTTAGACCGCAGAGGATGTGATAGTTACATAATTTAAAAAAATTCAGAAAATATATGAAGCTGCTGAGTCTTTCGCGCACATGAGAATGGTCCCTGTATTTGTGTTAGTTTAAGCAGCAGGATACACATCAACAGTATGGGTGTTATCTGTGTGAGATCCCAGTTTCCTCAGAAATTAACGTACATTCACAGTGCCACTGCAATGCTGAGAAGGGCAATCCATCCAAATAGCATCATCTGTGGTGGTCCCCATGGGTTATGACCATTACAGAACAGAGTAAAGGAAATTAAAATGTACCAATGTACAATGACTAAAGTATGTAGAGAAACAGACAAACTACAGTCTGTAAGTGTAGAACTACAAACCGGATTCCAAAAAAGTTGGGACACTAAACAAATTGTGAATAAAAATTGAATGCAATAATGTGGAGGTGCCAACATCTAATATTTTATTCAGAATAGAACACAAATCACAGATCAAAAGTTTAAACTGAGAGAATGTATCATTTTAAGGGAACAATATGTTGTTTCCAAATTTCATGGTGTCAACAAATACCAAAAAAGTTGCTAAAAAAGGGACTATATTTAGTGCTTATGAGAATTTTTTTTTAACCTAACCAGTTTAAACTTCCTGATCAACTGCCCACGCACTTTATAAGCCAAGGGCACGAAAGATCGAATGTTCTTCTGGGAATCAATCTGGAATAAAGCATGTATGTATTCTACATCAAAGAATTATAGCTTGGTTAATTCATATCCTTTAACATTTTCTTGACAGCACTGTCATGTGATTAATTAAAAGAGCCTTAAGTTAATATTGGTGCTGCAATTTGAACTTGCCCTAAAAATAGCATGGCAGGCATGTTAAAATTATTACTTCTGTTTAAGTGCAGGAAATTTACAGAATACTACGTTTTCTCTCCATCAATTAAATATAAGATATGAATCTAATCAAAATATGAATCTACTTTTAAAGAGCGTGCACATTTCTTACAGCATTGTACTGCTTCTAAAAAACCCACAAATACATAATTCTATTGACATAGTATGTACACTCAGTCAAACATGGTTTTTAGAAGTAAAGGTTAAAAAAGTACAGGGAAACAAAATAGAAATTGTTGAATTGAACACTGGAATAGGTTTTTGGATAGCTTCAGAAAGAAAAAGGAGAAAAACTTGATCAACAGATAAACATACGAACAGACCTTAATCCAGAAAAAGTCATCCCACTGCAGTCACATTTCTGAGCCTGAAACATCCCACAGTTGACAGACATTAATTAATGAATGATTAGAGTGCCTTGAGAACTACCATCATTGTTTGTATAGGGTAATGCGTTAACTAGTCTCTTGAGAGGTCCTGTATATATACACTATACAACTCACAGCAAAAAAATAATGAATATGATTTATTCACACTAGAGCAAGACCTTTCCCATGCATAACTGAATTCTGAGTAAAATCTCAAAACCAAGTTTCTGTTGGGAATTCTTAATCCATTCTTGCAAATTCCTACATAGACTAATATATAAAAAAATATTACAACCCTAAATCAGAAAACAATGTTGGTACAGTATGGAAATGCAAATATAAAGACTTTTGACTTTTATTTAATTGCAGACACTATGAACCCAGTATAATGTTTTGTCTGATCGGCTTAATTTTATTAACATGATTGAAATTTTTAAACCAGTCTTCCTCAAAGAAAGACTGGAATGGATTTCCATATTCAGTTTTTTTCTAATTTGACTTGTTTTGCATTACCTTGTTGATAAATGTATGGACATCCCTGAAAATTATGTAATTCTATACTTTTCTGCATTAATGCAGCCCATCAAAGACTTGAAAATGACCTTTACAAAGGACACTGCCACAGCCTCATATCATAACAGACCCTGGCTATTGGACTTGTTACTGATAACAGTGGCTGTGGATGGTCCTTTTTGTTTGTGTTCAGGAACAGAGCCTGCATTTCTTCCAGAAAGGACATAACCTTTCATAGGTAGTGCTTTTGTACCAAACCATGATCACAATCACCTTTAGCATTACCTGTTTAAAATCACATCAGTATTCATTTTTTCAGTTCATTACTAGCTCTAAATTGCACATGTCCGATTTTTTTGGAATATGTTGCAAGCCTGAAATACAGAAATGAATGCTAATTAACAAATGAAAAAACATGAAATATCTCGGGTTCATACTGTCTGCCATGAAATAAAAGTCAAACTAAATATAAGAAACACATATTAAAGCTTTTCTATTTGCATTTTTTCATTTTGAAATGTATTATCACCACTTTTTGCTTCACAGCAGCCTGGACGTCTCAGTTGCCGGGAGTTGCAGGATTTCTGATATTCCATACATATCTTGACAGTATAGTGTATCGGGAAAGTATTCACAGCGCTTCACTTTTTCCACATTTTTTTTACGTTACAGCCATATTCCAAATTGTATTAAATTAATCTCTTTCTTCAAAATTATTCACAAAATACCCCATTATGACCATGTGAAAAAAGTTTTTTGATAGTTCTGAAAATGTATTAAAAATAAAAAACTAAGAAATCACATTTACATAAGTATTCACAGCCTTCGCCATGAAGCT
>JAVSBV010004237.1:0-12863 GCA_033117975.1 Parotocinclus spilosoma | reverse complement strand
TACGTATAAATAAACACATTTTATGATGTAGGCCGAAATTGAGCTTCCCCTCCTTGAAAGACCAGCATCTGCCACTGTTTAGTAGTATGTTAAAAATTGTCTTAAGAGTGTTCGTTTTAATAGGGTTAGCAGCAATAATGATGACATCACTTATTTATTAAATGGTTATTTCTAGAGTACATTACATGGGTTTAAAGTAATTTCTCAAATGAAATCCAATTAATAAACAGATAAAAGCAATAACAAGTGCACGTAACAAACAAATTTACAATGTTTAAACATTTAAACACATGCAAGTCTGCTCTTGTTATGCTGTTGTTTAAATGCATAACTTGATTGTTTAAATTTGATATTAAAAATTCCAATTACTATAATAATTGTGTACCAATGTGAACCATTGTACTCAGAAAGTGCATGTTTGTCCCCATTCAGTTCTTGATCTGAACCAGAGCCTATACCAAAGGAAAGAAAAATCACAGGTTTAAATGCACCCATGCACAGTGAACAAATGACTTTTGTTCTACTTCTATATAAATAATTCCTGTTACATTCCTTTTGTTCAGAATTATTTTCATTCAAAGAGAAAGCCATTTGGGAATAAATGGGAAATCCCTGGAACACTTTGTCTATTCAGTATGTTACATGTGAAGTCATACAATTCACTTTTTGGCATTTTACAGCAGGATGAATTAACCAGATAGGATTGACAAATGTGAAATTACTACAGATTGACTACATGACATAACTTAAAAATTGCATTGTTTGCCCATTTACTTTGATATCAGTAATTGCTTGAACTTTAAAGCAATTACATAAGTGACATTTCTGATGTGTTATTAGGAGGCCAGTAAGCATCTCTGAACATGCTGCAATAAACAAGTCTTTATCCCTTCAAGTCTCTGTCCATCTGTCAGCCCCCATCTCCATGTAGACCAGCAACATATATCAATGACCTTCTTTACACAGTGTCACATGGGGTATAGATGTGTGAGAAGAATTGTAAAAGGATGTTCAAGACATTTTTATTTAAGGGATTTTGCTCTTATATCCTTTTGTGTCATATCTTTTCAATTCACATTTATCTAAGCAATGGAAGGGTGAATCACAGAACTTTTGTTAACAGTGTTTATTTTTTTTCCAAAAAACAAAACTATGATTCAACATTACATATCTAAAGTGGCAAAACAGTTAATATGAAGGTGAAACAAGAGTGAGACGTTTTCATTAATGTGATAAGGACAGGTTTGTATAGACTCCATCTTCTTGTTTTTAAAGGACAATGATCTATCAATAATCTGGAGAGGTGAGAGCTGTTGAGCGTGAGGAGGCTTTGCAGTGTCCCCAGGCCTGGACCGCAGAGTAGTCTAGGTAGATAGGTGTGAGAATAGGGACTACGATGCTTGATGTGGTCCCATTGCCTGAAGGCACAGAAAAGTGAGTTCTAAAAAAGAAGTTCTAGTGTAGGGAGCAGACTAAAGTCTGGCATATGGAGGGGGCATGGGCCAGTTCCCACTTTGCAGAGGGCCAACCCAGGTTAGGGCACCATGACACAGAAAGCAGTACCCATTCACCGTGTGTAATAGTGTAATTGACTGCTGTTAATGTTCCTTGATCAGGAGAAAACTAAACAATTATGGTGTGCAGGTCTGGGTTGCAAGGAGAAGTTCACTGCTCTCCAAAAAAACATTACTTCCCATCTATAGTTGGCTAAATGTCATGTTTATCAGATGGATTACACTACATTTATTAGTTTCCTAGTATAAATGTAAGGACAATATGTTGTGTTTTAGGGCATATTTAGGTAGAAACTACAATATTGCAAGGAGTTCCCAAATTAAAAGCACCATTGAACATGTTTATGTGCAAATGTGATTGCCTTGCTTCCATTTTAATTTACTAGTAAATAGATGACGGTTATTGGTACTGTATTTAAAAGTCACATACAAGCAACAATAACTCAATTTTTATTGTCTCACCTAATGATCACATGGGAGGGGAATGAATAATGAATAAAACATCTGACAAAAACAACTATTTGTATTTCAGATGACTAATTGAAATATTACTTGATCAAGTCAAAGACATCAAGTCTAATCTGACAATTATACACTTGAATCACAATTTCAGATAAGAGCACTCCATGGTAATGAAACTTACAATTAGTTAATTATATCCCTCCATGGCAAAGGGTCTGTCTGTAGAGTGTCCTACCTTTTCATGCTGATCCAGAATGTGATTAACATGAGGGCCACTGAAGCAATATTAACAAAAGGTTATTACATAGCTCAGTCCTGAACTCAGCTCATGCATTTCAAAGCCAAGTCCATTGTCCACAGTCATTGGGATATTATCTATTCAATTCACAATAAAATGGGGTCCTGGGATTTGATTAATTTATGAAGTCCAGTTATTTGATTGCTTTGTGCCACTAGGAACGGAGCATATGGTGACATGGAGTAAAGGACACGTTACCCTTGGTTTAGTATCATGTAATGGTTGAGCATTGAGTAACATCTGCTCAGCTGCCCTTGCCCTAAAGTCAATTTTGTTTTCTTGTTTGTTTGTTTGTTTTTACACTGTTATAATGTGATTTGCACATGCATACGCTGTATGTCATTACACTTACAGTGCATTCACAAGGCACAAATGAAAGAAAAAACAGTACAAAGATGGAGAATAATTACTGCTGTGCTTGTCTTCCAATGTTCAATTTAATGCCATTTTGAATCCATAACAGCATTTAGGTCAGTTAATTATTCTAAAATCCTAAAGCAAACACAGAATCTGCAGATTTAATATGATTTAGCTGCCTCACAGGGCTCCTGGGGTAGTGGCCATGCTGCTTCTTTTCCATTTGAGACCAAAGTAATCAAATAATTTGCAATGCCCTCTTTCCCTTTTTGCTTTCTTTTGAGAAGCAAAATGTGGCATCTTAAAAGATAAGGAATCAGCTTATGTTCTTTTTGATTTAATCAACTCAGCCAGTACTCAGTAGTGCTTTAAGGTCTGTTCCGAGTAGTACTCTGGGTCCATATAAAGACTGAATGCGAAAGTTGATCTCAGACACACATAAAGACATACTGATCCCTGCTTACCATAAAAGCAATTGATTGTGTGTGTGTGTGTGTGTGTGTGTGTGTGTGTGTGTGTGTGTGTGTGTGTGTGTGATTGTTTTATGCTTGCAATACATATGATTTTGCTAGCTTGTATATTAGCCTGTATATTGGAAGGTATGCAGTGTACTGCCAAATTAATAACAAAATATACAGCTTTTGCATTTTTTTTATGAAACAAAGGATACTTAATATGAAAGATGAATAGGACAAAAAGAGATTTCATACAAAAGTGTCAGCAGTGTCTTGAAAGAATTAAGACAAACCAATTTAGAAGGCCCAGATGAATGATGAAATGTAATCCGGTACTGTTCACCGTGCCATTTTTTTGGGAAATTAACATGAGGTTAAACAACAACAGCTTTTAAATTGCTAACTCAGAAATGATAATGTCAGACAACTATTTAGGGTGCTTATTTATATAGTTAAAGTTCTGAATACTTTTCATTAGAATGAATATGCTTTGAGGTTCCTATGCCAGTTTCCTGAGTCATGTCCTAATTGCTTCTTTGGTAAGCATAAGAACGAAATAGCCTTGCTTGATTAGGCAACCATTGTATTGTACTCCTCCCTATGGCCATAGTGTGACTCATCTAAGTGGAGTGTACAGTGCAAGCTACTATCTGTTGACCACATGCCTGGCCACTGATAGCCTTATGCACTCAATAGGTTAAGTACCAACTGGACCCATAGCAAATGCTAAATTCCCTAAAGCATCATAGTCAACAAATGGATGCCTCACATGAGTTTTATTTGAATACTGGTGAAACAGAGGTGAGGAGAAAGCAAGTTTTATTGCATTGGTGCATTTGTTCAGAGGAAGGGTCTAATTCATTTCAACTCCATAAATGCCTAGGCAGAAAACAACAAGAGCTCACCTATGTCAATGCTATTTCTTTGTTATACTCAGTTGTTTCTTTATGCACCCTCTAACTGGCTAACTAGACATCATGCAAGGAAGTGCAGTAAATCATTTATTTTTTTTTATTTTCATTTAATCTTTATGTCAATATGAAAAACAGTGTACTCAATATTTGTCACCAGTATTCACCAGCTAATTGGAAGATATGACCACCATTGGGTATTTACAATGACTTGGCAGCTTACTTCATAGTGATATTAGCCTCCAAAACATTACATTTACCCCCAGTATCTTACTGTGTTTTAATTTTCATTTAATCTTTATGTCAATATGAAAAACAGTGTACTCAATATTTGTCACCAGTATTCACCAGCTAATTTACCAGCTACATTTAGCCCAGTATCTTACTGTGTTTTACATGTTTGATGGTCAATTTCAATATCACCTTACCAGCATGGCAAGCTGAAAATACATTTACAGGTTGAATTGTGGCTTTATGGTTTTAAAATGTTTTTTTAGGACTGCACGGCAATGCCACAATGCTATAATGTTTAATGCAGTGTAGCTGAAATTAGATTATCCCAAATGCATTGCATGGAAAGTGAAATCTTACCCAATTGTTAAACATGAGACACATTAGTGTTTCACAAAATGCAGGATCAGGACAGATATATTGCAGATTACCTTTTGTGATTACACATTAGTAGAGCAATAATGGTAAACACTTATTCATTGTCAGTTAAAATTGTAAATGGACAGTGACATGCATCAACAAATGCCAGACGGGTTGAAAATAGTGAAACAAACAGAAAGGGAAAAAAAAGAAAGTGGTTACCTAATGCACAGTGCATTCAAATTAAATTAAAATGCCATTAAAAGATCATTATAACTATCACTGATAATTTAACTATCTATGAATTGCCATTTTAAATATTTGGAGGGAAATCTACTTGAATACCAAAATATATCAAAGAGAGCTATCATGAACTTCCACAGTCACTTGACATAAAACCATTAAGCATGTATGAGGCACTTGAAGACAGAGAAATCCATGCATTACAAAAAATTATTTGGACTGTTGTGAAATCATGCAGGAATAACAGCACATTAAGTTTGCACAAGCATATGTAGTCCATGCCAGCTCAAGTGCATACTGTTATTACAATGAATCATTAATCAATGTACTGTATTTATTTAATTAATGTACTCTATGCAAGGATTCTAATTATCACTTATTTATCTTGTATATTGTAATGGTTACTGTTTATGATTTGTAATAAAATTACTGTATATGATTTGTAATGAAAGATACTGTAGTAAATAAAGGAAGGTTTGTTTTTGGTTGTGGTTCCAGAATCTTAATCTCTGGTATATATTAACATGGTGGCAGAGCAGGTTGTCTTAGTGTCACACTGCAGAGTTCGACCTGTTCTCGCAATGTCTGTGTGAATTTCCCCCTGGTGCTCTTCCTGGCATTCATACTACTTGCCGAATAGGCTATTATTAATTGCATATTTTTGTGAGTAAGTGTGTACTGTACTTCCCTACAATGTAATGGCATCCACTCTGACCTCCTTGTGCCCAGTCTTTCATAGATAAGTGATGATTAAAATGGACAGATGGTGCTTGAAAACTGTTTAACACTCTCTGTAGTTAACTGATGATGACATTTACATTACCCTTGCATTGCATCCTATTCAAAGTGTCATACAGAAGTGCTTTTGAGTTCTCCCACATACACATACAGTATCCTCATGATCACATTATTTGGCCATGGATTAGGAACCACAATTGGTTCTGTTAGGATTTTGTTATTTTTTATTTTTAATGGAATTGGATCCATAGATAGACATATGATATAATCGCTGGATTAGAGGAGCTGTAGAATATCTATAGAGGAACTCAGAAAGTGGGTAAAGCTAGGTATAGAGGGAGGAGAGTGTCACATGATTTAATGTTTACTCTAGTCTTTAGTCAGTTAGGGATGATTATGAAGTCCACTTGGAAATAAAAATTCATAAAAAGATGACATGCAAGTTAGAAGGAAATATCTGTCTTTTTTATAACACATAGGCAGTACTTTTAGCTTTATGACAAATTGACATCTTTATTTTCACTTTTCTTTGGTTACCACATAGCACATACCACATAGCACATCCAATTTCTATGGGACCGAGAGGGTGGATTTTCTTGGCTTGTTTCAGACAGGACAGAAGGTCTGATTGGGAAGGATTGGTGACTGGAAGAGTGAGACTGTAGACCTGACAATGTCATGAGAAACATTCCAGGAAAAAATGTACTGTGAGAGTTCATAGTTAAACTGGAAATTGCTTACCAGTTTTAATGTGAACTTTAACAGTTTGAATATGAATATTTGATGGTAGTTTGGCCACTTCATGGTTTTACTATAAAATGTCATAGTACAACTGTAAACTTGGATGACTATTAACTGACCATAAATTACCTCACCGGTCTACTGTGGATTTTGATGGTAATTTGGCCACTTCATTTTACTGTCAAATTTCACAGAACATTTTTTCCTGGGGCAAAATTATCAACAGGAAAGAATGTGAGGACAAGAGTAAAGTTAACTTATTAAGTAATAGTCTGAATCATGGAGCAGCGTTACATTTATCTCAATGGCTGTGGAAATCTGGCTAAGAGCATAGTGTATATAAAAACATTTAAAACAGAGGCATCAGAAAAACATGATCGAGGAAACTTTGAAGACTAATGAGGTTGAAACTAGAATTTTCCTAGGGAGGGAAACTGTGCAGCAAAATTTTAGTTCATTGATGAATTTTCCTGAGGCATTCAATTTGTTGATACAAGCTTATAACAATAGTATTGAGGATAGTGGGAGATTCAACAGTAACAGCAAGGAATGCAAATTATAAGATGCCAAGATTAGTATGTGCAAGTGAAGCAAAAAAACATTTCTGGGACTAAAGCAAATATCTACCCTCACCCCTTCCCGATTACCATGAAGATTGATAGAAGGTTACATGCAAAACAGCTGGCATCCCTGCATTCCCAGGTGATGACAGAGATAACAAGGTCAAAAGGCTAAAATAGAGCTAAATCCTTTCAGCTACCTACATGGGACAATAAATCAAAACCTAAAACCTCAATGGCAAAACAGCATGAACACTAAGTATAAGCTTCTATGACTTTCTGTGTCTTTTGTGGTTTGCTTCTTTGCTAGGAAGGTCTACTTTGGCATTTGAACTAACATTGCATGATCAGTTGTTAAATAACCAAAAGCATTGCGTAAAACTTTTAAGTTTAGTGTTTAGTATATGACTTTACTAGCCAGATGGGGGTTAGTGGGAGTTCACTGGCAGTTCCAATCTCGTAGATAGGCTTCTCCCATAGACGCGGACATGCTCTTGCTGCGAACTTAGATCACTCTCTATACAGCACACACACACTTGGATCAGAATTTAAAGGGAAAATATTGGTTATCACCCACATCTTGATAAATATGAGACTCACATCCAACTTTGCTTACTACAGGCCATCTCCAGGTAACAGCATGATTGTTTTTTATTTGGATTTTAACTTGTAATGGATGTTACAGGAATTCCAGGAATCCCCTAAATTAGAACCAAATGATTGTTTTGCTTCTCGTCAAGCATGTGTGCATTTGACTGCAGGCTATAGGGCAAATTGGTGTGTGAGAGTGTCTACACATCTGTTCAGCATAAGAGCATGCTGACATCTGTATTATCTCTCTCTTATCCCAGCTGGAAAAGAAACACACCCTTGTGCATAACGGGGGAACTCCTATCTGTGCTGGGTGGATCCTAGAACCAGAGCGCATATTTCTGAAATCCAAAGCACAAATCACTCACTACATGTCAAGAGAGTTATGGTATTATGACACTGAGACTTGAAAGTTTAGAAAAAAAAAGGGGAAACACAGAGGAAAATGTCTCCGCTGATTGTCATTTTGGATTGTAGGCAGGTTACCAAAAGTGAGTTATATGTATTAAATAGCCAAATATTTAATACAGAATATTTCTCTGTTTGTGACCATTTATTTTGATCTGCCTTTGAAAGAATAAAGTTAGGGATGAGCTAATGGTGAGTGATCTGGCAATAGTATTGTATCCCATTTTTAATACAAATAGCAATTGAACCAACCAATTTCTTAACTAACAAAGAACATTTTTCAAATTGTAAACAGTATCATACAATAAGAATCACCACCATGTTCTGGGTATAGCAAGGCAATAGCACATTATAAGAAATGGTTTTGAATTCTGGCTAGAGCATAAAACACTTAATACCAGATTACTTTTAGCAATCAATTTTCTCTGCATTTTGAACACATCAGGACAACTGTGGTGTTAGAAAAGTACCTGCATCTTAAGGTAGGTTAGGGTATTGGTTTAGCACATGCAACAGGTTGGTGTGTTTCCACCAAAATTTCCAGTATTGGATTTTGGAACTTGACTGTTGTTTCATCTTGTCCAATATATGAAATCCAAATAATTTGTGTGCATCTATTTTTCTAATTCACTAGCTTCACTAGCTTATGTATGCTATTCAGTCATTCATTTATTCATGGACATAGCTGCATAATCTAATTCAGGAAAGTTGGAGCCTATGCATCAAGAGCACAAGGCAGGAACCAATCCTAGACAGGAAAGGTATACACACACGCACTGGGAAACTTTAGACACCAGTTGATCCCATGCATGTCTTTTTAAAGTGGGAGGAAGCTGGAGTACCTGGAGGATACCTATAGAGAAAAGAAGAAGAAATTAATAGTATGTTAGTGTGTTGCCGAGTAAGTCTGGTATGTTATTGGTTTAATTGTGTGTCTTTAGGGTCTCACTAGTGTACCAGTGAGTAGAGCTGTAAGTTCGTAAGACAACACAATCAGTATTTGTGAGCCGTCACAGAACATAGGATTTAACAAGCCATTCAGATTTTGCCCTTCTTCCCACTTTGAGTGCAGGCTCATTAGCATTATACCACTTCCCCATCCAAGTATCTCCACCAACCACTTAAGAATGACATTTGAGAAGGTATGCCTTTTTCTTCCAAGCACTGAATCCGCTAGAATTATCATAAAGCCTAGAGCTAAGCAGATAAACTGCTCTGATGTTGGCTACACAGATCAGTGGTAATAACTATTTCAGCCCACATGATAAGATTTAAGTGAATAAAGTTTACTTTATGGCAGTAATCCAGCTAATGTAATCAAAATCTGTACAAACCACTTTGTGTCTAATTGCTTTCCAACTTAGGTCAGTACAATGCAGTACTGTCAAACAAACTTGTCCTTAAAGAGCAATCAATACCAACTGTGGCAAAACTGCAGACAACGAAAATGTATTAAGAAAATTATTTTAAGATATAATCATGCTGCTTGTTTCTTATGCAGCTGAGGTCCAATATTTTGTGGTTTTAAAGAAAGGTAGTATAAGAAAGGTTAAATTGTGAAAATGAGAGAACGTGTGTAACTGTCTCCAGATTGTTACATGCTGCTGATTTTACAGGCATTCAAAAAGGTTTATGACTTTCCATAAACAACATAGGCCGGTTCACTCCTGCTTTATGTGCTTTACTGTATGTCCATCTGTAATGTGATACACCTTGCAGTGTGTCACTACTAGAATGAGCAGAAATCTAACCCCAGAGCAGGCATATTGTTGCATAGCTGCAGCAGTGAAATAGATAATTTAATTTGGATCCAGAGGCAGATCTCACTGATCTGTGTCTTCTGTTGAACTGTGATATTATAACCATGTATATTATTGATCAATACAATTATACAAAATTAAGAAAAATGGAAATAACTTTGTTTAATTAATTTATTTGCATTAAAACCTCTAAATTGGGTAAATCTTTACTAAACAATACACTTTGATGAATCAACTTGCTTACTTAATCTTACTGGACTATATAAGCAGAAATCTATAATACAAAACAGAAACATGTTCATCATCCAAACAAGATAAAATGTAGAATATAGTTCTCTTATTTCATGAGAAACCATTACATGTTGAGCGTATAAGAGATAACATGTTTGTAGAGCATTCTGTTCACTGCCTTGATTACATCTAGAACAAGACAGTCAAATTTCCTGATTCTTACTTACATGAGTGCTACAGAGTCAGAAACTGCAGTATCAATCACATTAAAAGAGCACTCAGTGCATTCAGTTCTTAGCTAAACCTGAAACTATGTTTAACTTGGTGTTGCTTTGTGCTGTGAGATGCAGGGATATAGGAATGCAGAGCACATAAGGAAAGCAACATAGGAAAAATAAGAAAGGTTTGTCTTGTGCATGAGTACTTTCTCAAAATTACTATACATGGGAAGACTTTCTATAAATGTTTTTTTAATGAATGTATTTTTTTATTCATTGTGTGTAGTAATGTAAATGTAAAGTTACACATCAGTTAAGTAACTTGGATGAGCATAACTGCATTCAATTCAGCAGCCTTTACATGATAATATTGTACAATATTACCTACTTAACAGATTATTCAAAAGCAATAAGAAGCAAATTGTTGATGCTATTAACTGTGAAACATCTCTTTTTCAAAATTGAAGCAAAATTGTTGTTTTGGTGCATTTGCCAAGGATATTACATGCATCATCAGTGGCACAGAGTTTTACTCAGGTTAGGGATCCTTCATATGACATATATTATAGCCTGTGTATATTTATATCCCTTGCCCATGCAGGTGCATTTTTAATACTGCGTGGGGACAGCTGTTAGAACTGCCACCCTTTCCTCAACCTGTGTAAAATATAATGGAAAATAATTACATTGTCCAACAAAAGCTGGAAAATAATCCATGTTTTATAGTTTAAAACTACACAAGCACATCATAAAGTGCACAAAGTGTACATTGCACAAACCTGCGAAAGGGAAGTTCAGTCATGCTTTTAATGGCAGAAGCCTGGATTAAAGTTTACTGTCTGAGGCTTCTCACCCTAGCATATGTGATATTTTAGCAGCACTTTCAGTTTGGTGAGTGGGGTGGGGTGAGTTTTTGAGTTGGCTGTACCAGTGTAGGAAATTATGCCATGGGAACTGATGGATGGTAGAGAAATTAAGGACATGTTTACAAATACTTACTGTTGTTTTCTTCAGTATATAATTGGCTTACTTTGTGCTTTTGTTACTGTCATATGATTATTTTCATCTTAGAGCGAACATCAATTTTTGAGTTTTTAAATCACTTCATAAAGTATGAACTTTAGATTGCGAAAAGGGCTAGTGTTCACTGGTTCCTTAATTTTAAAAGTAATTTTTACATCTCCAATATCAATTTTATATATTAACAAACACAATTTTCTGGACTGCTTATTCTATGCCTTTATTAATGTAGCATGTAGTATTAATTAATTTGTATTCTTGAAAAGAGCCTGATGAGTAATTCCTGCTTGGTTTGTTGATGATTTGTTAAACAATCTTTGGCAATCTTAGAACATCTATTTTTGGCAATGTCTGAAAACAGTTTTTAAAGCCGGCCTTAATTAAGTGAGATTAAGAGAACCTGGACTGTGTTAGTGGTATCAAATAAGTGTGATGCTTGTCTACCTTAAGAAAAGTTATTTATGATAAAAGCACAGCTTTTATGAGCTTGCTTCATGAAATAGCCCAATGGACAGTTGGCTGTAATATAAGCATGTGGATTGCTAGATGGACCTTTTGGTGATATGCACAGTTGGGATACAACATTCTCTTAAAACTCTATAACTTCTCTTCAGAAATAAAGGTTTGTTGACCTTTTTATGCATTGTCATTCATTGTGTTACCACATTGTCATACCATATCACACAAAAGTGAGAACACCCCTCAAATTTATTTAATTTATATCTTTTCATGGGACAACAAAGAAGATATCACCCTTGATACAATGTAAAGTAGTCAGTCTAAATCTTGTATAACAGTGTAAATTTGCTGTGCCCTTAAAATTACTAAACACAACCATCAATGTCTAAACCGCTAGCAGCAATAGTGTGTACAACCCTAAATGAAAAAGACCAAATTGTGCCCAAAGTGTAAATATTTTGTGGAAGTTAGAAACCTTGTGCTCCATTACCTTCCATCTGAGAATACCCCACATTCTTAATAGGGTTTACGTCTTGCTTTCTTTAGCAAGGCAGTGGTCATCTTGGAGGTGTGTTTGGGGTCATTATGATGTTAGAATTCTGGCCTGCAACATCTAGTTTCTGAAGGGAGGAGATCATACTCTGCTTCAGTATGTCACAGTAAATGTTGGTATTCATGGTTCCCTCCATGAACTGTAGCTCCCCACATCTGGCATCACTCATGCAGCCCCAAACCATGACATTCCCACCACCATGCTTGATTGTACGCAAGACACATACCATATTTTTTTATATTGAATAAATTTGGAGCAGCCAGGACACTCCCTTAAGCTAGTTACCCCACAAAACTGTGCACATATGGGAAACATTTCAGTAGGTCATCCAGCACTGCAGCACACCAATCTGAGCATTATGGGCATTCAGTGTCCACACAGAAACCTCCACTTAGCCTCTCTAAAAGACACATAAAAGTCCATCTAGAGTTATGTGCAAGAAAGCACCTAGAGTTTGAAGCGTTTAGACAAGAGTCTTAAGAAACCAAAACTGAATATTTTGGCCTCAGTTGTTAGTGTCAGCTCTGGAGGAAACCAGGCACTGCTCAGTATCTGCCCAATGCATCTATAAAGTGAAGTATATTGTTGGCAGCATCATGCTGTAAGGGTGTTTTTTTCGGTAGCTGCGATTGGGAGACTGGTTGGGGTTGTGAGAAAAATTAATGAAGCAAAGTACAGAGATACAGTGCATCCGGAAAGTATTCACAGCGCTTCACTTTTTCCACATTTTGTTACGTTACAGCCTTATTCCAA
>JAVSBV010004228.1:0-12863 GCA_033117975.1 Parotocinclus spilosoma | reverse complement strand
TGTTTGTACGTTCGCTATACGTGTAAATCGTACAATAAAGGTTTAATAAACATTTAATATGTTACATAGCACGTCCCTGTTCGTTTAATCGGACCAGCCGGTTATTAAGACCAAAACGATCTCGTCCCGATGTGGTCCCATTAACCGGAATCGACTGTATTTCTGCAAGAAAAAGTCAAGCCCAGACATTTGCTGTGTGATTAATATGATAAACGTGTTTTCTCTTCTCCAAAAGGGGAATTTCAGTCAATCGGAGACCGACCTCCGTAAGCCCAAGAGATTCCCCTCATTCTCTCTGGGGTGGCTGAAAAAGAAGAAGAACAAAGATCTCTCTCAGAGTATTCCAAATGTCAGCGTGGACCAAGTCGTCAAAGGGCACGACAGGGAGCAGGACAAGGAGGGCAGAGTAGAGCTAGTGCGTCCTGAGGTTACCACACCTCAAGCAACACTTGCAGAAGATCCACCAGTCAATGCTGGCCAACTTCTGCACCAGGACTACAAAAATGGGGGGTTAAAAGGCGAACGAGAGAAAGCAGGATTTGTTCCAGCCGTCACCGACGCCAAGTCCATTTCATCCATTGATGAGTCCGACCACGAAGGTTATCAGACACCTCCAGAAAGTCCTGGTTTGGGTCCTGATGTGTTCTTTCTCTCTCCTGATGGTCCTGACGGGACGTTTCGGTCTTACAGCACTTCCTCCGATGTCGATGCTTTAATTGCCCTTGAAGTTACCCCTAACCTTGGCACTGCATGTAATGCCAACTTAGAGAGTCTAATCGCTGTAGTGGCTTCTTCTGAAGAAGTTCCAGAGATCTTTGAAAGCGCTGACCTGATCTTAAGATCAGTGGACCCTTTTCATTCAGAGGACTGCTCCACACTGGAGCATGAAGACGACACGTCCAAAGAAATGCAGAGGAACGTCGTGCCGGACGCCCTTTCAGACCTGGGTGAGGAATCTTACGAAGCTCAGCCTCAGGATTCCAGCTCCAAACCGGACCTGAGTCGTTTCGAACAAGTTCGGTTCGGCTTCCGCTCTCAAGATGTCTCAGATGTCTCTGACGTGGCTTTCAATGGCAACCCAAGTCCTGATCTTCATTCCGTTTCCAAACCCGATGCTGAATCTTTGCCTGGCGAAGATGAACATGCTGACTGGGCCTCAGGTAACGTTCACGATGATCGTTTGTCCTCTCTTGTTCTACCAGAGCTCAGCCCACTCACAGAAGTGAATGGCTTCTTTGAAAACTGGCATAAAAATGGCGATACTTATTCCAATATCCGTGCTAAAGCTACAGAAAGCCATAACCTTGGCAATGCAGGTGGGCTTGATGCCAACTTGGAGAGTCCACTTGCTATGCCAGCTTCTTCTGAGATGATCCCAGGGTCTGCTGAAAGCTCTCACTTGGATTTGAGTTCAGTAGACTCTTTCCCTTTAGAATTACGCTCCACATTGTCTGATATTGCAGAGAGCGTTGGTCATTTTGAAGGCCACACCAATCCAGAAAGTCTGGACCTTCCCTCAGACCAAACCAAGTTCTACTGTAGAAGCATCACAGCCTCAGAGCAGCCAGGCTTTGCTGAAATAGTTAATTCAGAGAAAAGAGCCACTTCTGTCGGTCATAACTCATCGTCTGGATATGCCGAAGTGGATCATGAAGAGCCAATCGTTTCCAGCACCCCGCCACCCGGCACCTTCAGCGAACCAACGCTCAAAACGCCTCCCCCCGAAACGATCTCAGCACTGAACGATGATTTTTACGAAGACAAGAATCGGAAATCAAGTCCAGTCGGAAGTGGTGGCAGAGAACGTCTCCAAGTTCAGGAGCTCGTTCGTTTGGAGAGTGACGCTGTGAGGGCGAAGGAGATGCTCGGGGATAACGTGAAGGTCAGTTCAGATGGCCCGACCTCGGAAAACGTGGTGGAACGAGACAAACCCATGCAAGATCTCAAGGGGGAACAGGTGTTTACAAATCAAAGAGATCGGCAGCCCTTTGACAAAGAGCGCGAGGCCGTAGGAGGCGAAGTTGACCAACAGCTTCCTGATCTGGCTCCGAAACCAGACGCACCAGTTAGGCCGGCGTTTGTTTCTGAGGAATGTGCAGCCGCCCCGCCCTGCTCTCTACACCGTGAAGACCAAAGCCAAGAAATACACCCACACCTTCACCTGGGGGCAGGGGCACACCACGCCCTTCGGAGTCAATCCGAGACACGAGCGCAGCGGGACTTGGTCGGGGGTGGAGCCAATGAGAGTGTTGTTAGGCTCCATGTGGAGGAAGAGGACGTAAATACACACGAGCCGGTGCCTAGAGCCTGCACAGACGACGCAGGTGAGGATATCGGACCCGATCCAGAAGGGCAGAGGGACTCAGAGCGTGAATACACACCGTATGAAGAAGAGAACACTTTACAGGGTAAACCTGAGATCCTCCACCAAGCACCTGAGGAGGACGCGTCCATAATCTCCTCAGTAAAGACGTCTTCTGCAGGAATTATTGTCTACATCAGAGAGTTCAACCTCAACCCGAGCGAGACAGAGACAGAAGAGAGAGAGGCAAGAGAGAGTGCAGAGTCCAAGAGTCTACCTGGACCAGGATCCTCACCTGACAGGTAAGCGGGCTGTTTTTATTTGACCCAGCGTTTGGGCATATTCTTCAATCTGTGGTCACTGTACCATTTTCTTTTAACTTGTAATATCGGAACCCAAAGTCTTGTTGAGCAAACCTAGCGGGCGGTGGCAAGGAAAATGCCTACACGTGATAACAAAGAAACCCTGGAGGACGGCAAAAAATGTCTCGTACGATATGTTTGTAGATCGTACCTGCAACCTCCTGCAGTTTCGTCGTTTTGTGTTGAGCCGAGTTCAAGCCGAAAAATCCTTTCTGAATTTGGCTGTCAGTTGAGGACATGGACCAAAAGGGGACCAAAAGTGGACCAGAAGGAGACCAGAAGGTCCACGGTTAAAATTTTGCCACTGATGGGTCCTTGAGCCAAGCCATGATTGCTCGGATTGTCAGATTTTGTTGAATCCCATGTTTTCAGACCTGGACAGCCCACAAACAATGACTGTGCCGTTTGCTTTCACAGTTGGTTTCACAGTACTTTACACTCTGAACCTAAATAAACCCACCCAGCTGATCGGAACAGGAACTGCCAGACGCCGGCACTTATCTGTTGGTGGGTGGAGAACGAACTTGATCTTTTCACCTGTGCCTCGCCCTGCACTAATGCAGCCCAGGGTTCAGGGTTTCATGTGTGCATTTCGGAAAACCGGCCCACGCTGGAGCAAGTGGAACCGATAAAGCCTTTTGACGTTTAATGTAATTCTTGTTTGGAGATTCAGGTGCCCCGTAGCTTCAGGAATTCGCTTAATCGCCCTGCTAATCCGTCTAGATCCACACCTCATTCCAGCGTCATTTCACTGGAACCTGTCTCAGGAGCGACATTGTTTTTTTTGTTGGCACGTGTTTGAAGGTTATGTGCGCCCTCAGGTATGTGTGCTATGCCCGTCCGGGCTTATCAGAGGCTCGTACCCTTTCACCCGCTTTGGAATATCGTTCGTGCTGCAGATCCGTTCTTGATAGTTTGTACAAACGTTCTGCGTGAGCTCCCGCCCGCGCCGATCCTGAATGGTCTTCATGACAGCCGCTAATCCCAAAACAAGCAGCCTGTTTGTAATCGCCTAACACCCAGCCCGTTTGTTTTGAGTACCTTTTCATGGGTACAAAGCGACGCTTAACCCCTGACGCTCCGAGATTAGCAGTGGGATCCTTCCTAATGCAGAACAAACCCTCACCTTCTGTTAACGTTATTCGATCAACCGCCTGTTACCTGCAGCTAAAGTAACGAGCAAAGGACGAATTATTCATACGGGGATTAGTACATGATGCTCCCATCTAATGCTAGTCCTTATTTGCCGACTACAGGCTTTCATACTGTTAGAAGAATGAAGAAAATCACTCAAATCTGCAGCCTGTTTGTTTGTTAAGGCTTTGAAATGGTCGTGTCGTAGCTTCATGGGGTTTCTGACTTGTGATTTGTGAGCGGTTCAGCAAAGAATTTGGGCAAACCGGCAAAAAAAAATATTATTTTCCATTGTTTTCGTGCTGGAAACATGGGACAGCAACCAAACTCATTTCTCTACGAATAAAATTCCACAAAAGAACAGGCATCACAGAAAATCAGAGCGTTTTATCATTCATTTTTATTATTTAGATATACGGGGCTCAGATGTCCAAAAGTAAGCTTTAACTTGGTAAGGAAAAGATGTACTCTTATTTTTTTATTTATATACTATAAATATCTTTTTCAAGGTATTCCTCGAAGGCATTTTTGTTTTGTTTTGTTTTGTTTGGGGTTTTTTTCAGCAGTAAACGTTGTTGCTAAGAGCAATACAGAGACAGTGGATTTATAGATTGGTTACAAAAATGTGCCAAATTGTGTCATTTATTATTATTGGTTTTATCTGGGGGTTTTTTTCACTCACCCATCTGAGTCTAAACGACCTGTAGAAACCCTGACTGAGTGCAGAACGGTTCCAGATTCAGAATTGGATTGGTCCAGAACCCATAAGTTCTAATCTCAGGAGGTTTCATTTCCGGTCCACACCCTGATAAGACATGGCTCCATGTTCCTGTTAAGTACCTTTGACTTCAGACTTCCTGAAATGCAGCATTTTTCATCATTAAAATCGTCTTGCCTCACGAGGAGACACACCTTTGGTCAAATGGCATGCTGATTTTACAAAAGAAAAGAAGTTACATAACCTAGGAAACTTTAATCTGACATCACTGGACTTTAGTGAAGCTGCCAGAGACGAGGTTTTAATGTCCCACAGCAACAGAAACCAATTCAACTACGATCATGTACTAGATCATATATATATATATACCACTATAGGGGCAGAACCGCATAAGGTACTAGTATAGGGGACAGAACCTCATAGGGTACCACTATAGGGGACAGAACCTCATAGGGTACCACTATAGGGGACAGAACCTCATAGGGTACTACTATAGGGGACAGAACCTCATAGGGTACCACTATAGGGGCAGAACCGCATAAGGTACTAGTATAGGGGGTAGAACCTCATAGGGTACCATTATAGTGTGCAGAACCTCATAGGGTACTACTATAGGGTAGAGGAACTTATAGGGTACCACTACATGGTACAGGAGCTCATAGGGTACCACTATAGGGGGTAGAACCTCATAGGGTACCACTATAGGGGACAGAACCTCATAGGGTACCACTATAGGGGCTAGAACCTCATAGGGTACCACTATAGGGTACAGGAGCTCATAGGGTACCATTATAGTGTGCAGAACCTCATATGGTACCACTATAGGGTACAGGAACTTATAGGGTACCACTATAGAAGCTAGAACCTCATATGGTATTACTATAGGGTACAGTAACTTATAGGGTACCACTATAGAAGCTAGAACCTCATATGGTATTACTATTGGGTACAGGAACTTATAGGGTACGACTATAGGGTTCCAAAAATGTTGCATTATTTTGGATGGACCATTCTAACCAAAATGTGTTAATTTTGCAGGATCCCTCATGCTGCTGTCACTACATTAAACGGAGGCTCTGAAGTGGAGAGTCCTGTGGACGCCCCTCTTATATCAGACACAGATATGAGTTCAGGTGTTGGGCTGGTCAGCACCACCTTCACTCTCAGGCCCAAAGTGCCTCAGGAGGCCCAAAATGAGAAGAAAGTGCACAAGGTGTCGCTGGTGAGCAGCAGCACTCACAGCTCAGGGCATGAGGTAGACGAAAACGGACTGAGAACTGAAACCAACGGACACGGGCTGGACGACTGGAGGCACGATTACCTTTCCATCAGAGAAGATCCGGGTGCGTCTGAGACAGACGGATCAGAGCCCGGTAGCACCTACCTGTCCTCGTCCTTCTCCAGGTACAATTATGAACCGAAGGATTACTCGTACCTGTCCTTCTCTGCAGACAGAGAGTGGGAATCCCCGCCCACGTCCTCCTCCATTAGTCAGGACAGCTCTAAGGTGTGGAACGCGAGTAGCGAAGTTCAGGAGGGCACAGAGTCCGGGGTGGGTAGGAGGAGCTGGGCGGAGCTTGCTGAACCTGCCGGAGGGAGGGAAGTGGAAAGAGACACGGTCTTTACAAACACAGGTTTGGACTCCCATTCTGACACAGACGAGACAGACGGCTTTTACCCGGGCGTCTTTACCGCCACTCGAGTCGACCTGCTGCCTTCGCCCACAAGCTCGGACCCCGAGCCCCCGCCAAGCTCGTCCCCTCATGAAATAGATACCCTGCTGGACAGGCTGAAAAGCATGGCACCTCCAGTCCGACACAGGCCCGTCCGTAATTCCACCAGCCTTCCTTTTTCCTTCCTACCGCCCATCGTGGAGGATGTCCCCGTTCCGGCTCCGGCTCCGGCTCCGGCTCCGGCTCCCGCTCCCATCCCCAGCCCGACCTCTCCGAAGCCCTTAGTCAGCCTGCCACCGGATCTGGGATTGAACTGGGCCGCCTCCAAAGATATGCGCTCCCCTTTGGCAATGCTGAAAGAGCAGCAGGGTCTGGAGAGCGCGGCGAACTCGAGGAGCATCGTCCTGCCCTCGCGAACGTCGGCCATCAGCAGCCTGGTGATGCGCAAAAGCTCCTTGCCGAACCTCGCCTCGGAGGACGGAGCGCACCTGAGCGGGGTCCTCGGCTCCTCGCGCCTGGACAGCAGCGTCCTTTTCTCGAGCTACCTCTCAAAGCAGACCGAGGAGAACGGAAAGGTGGCGGGTCATCGCCCGGTGTACCGAGCAGCCTCGCTCCCGGAGGTCAGCTCCACTCAGGACTACCTGAGGTCCATGTCCAAAGGATCGCACACTCTGGCTCCTGCGTCGTCCAGCTACGAGCTGTCCTACCTTACGTCCTCCGCGAACTCCCTCCCGGAGATGGCCGAGACACCCCGGATCAGCAGGGGCTCCTTGGTCATTCACAGCCCCCGTTCGGAGAGTCCTACCTCGAACCATGAACCCTCCCTCAGCCTTCCCCTAGAGTCGCAAGCCAAACCTGCGAGCCTGCAGCGTATGCTCAGCGCTGGATCTTCCTCCAACATGTACAGTGACGCCGGAGGACATTTTCAGCCGTCCTACGAGCCTGGGCTAGAGAGGAACTTCGTGGTCAAGTACAGAGCCTTCCCTGATGCCTATGTAAGTACAGTTCGGTTTGGTTTGGGGGTTTTGGAACCGACAGGTCTGAATTTGTGCAGAAGGAAAAACCCTGAGAGCAAAATCCCAGACAGTGAAGCTTCGACTAAAAGGCGCTTTTGTGTTACCGAAGAACTTGGCGAGTGAAAGCCCGTGTAGAAAGGAAACACCACAGGGAGCAGAGACGCCTATCCATTACCGGGTTCCTCGTAAAATATTCACGGTTCCTCCTTTCTGTCGTGTCAGTGGAGTGGAGACGCTGTTAGGGAGGTCACGAGTCAAACACGTGTTGGGCAAACAGAATTAGAATAAATAGCTGGACGTTTTTGGACACAAAAATGATCATTATCTAGAATTTAAAAAGGTATAAAAGCATAAAAACAACACGGCAAAGCGATGGACCGGTGTCACTTCTGGGGGCACTCTTGGGTTTAAACGTGGGTTCAAAACGTTATAAATACTGTAAACCTGTTTCCTATTACAATAATTATTGTTAGTCTAGTAAAGGTGGCACGGTGGCATCATTTCCTGGCGCTGCAGAAGCAACGGTTTCTCAAAAAAAAAAACACACATTGCTTCTGGATGTGGCGCCGTGACAGAGCAGAAATACGAGTTTTTGTTTATTTGTTTTTTTTTATTAGGGCATTCTGGTTTCATTTAGACTTCCTCCCGTTTTTCAGCGGATCTGCAGATCCTGTTTTTGTGGTCTCCACTTCTCAGGAACCTCCGTTTGTTTTCGTGATCCTCAGAATTTGGCTCCGAGTCACGACAGGGTTTGACAGATTTTTGCGAGATCGGACACAAACATTAAAGCGTACCCGCGCCAGGTTCATTTGATCTACCGTGAAAACGAAACGAGAGAAAACCGTTAACCGCTCTGCGCCAGGACGTTATGTTCCTCGCCCGCTCCTGCCCTCGGGCTTTCACCCGACACCCAGACTGTGGGAGAAGCAAGCTATCATTTTAATTCCAATACAAAAAAATCGATCACGTTTTGTTCGGTGAGTCACTGAATCGGTGAATCGTTTGATCAGGATAGCCTCGTACAGTGAATCAGTGCAACGAATCGCCGAGTCATGACCAGGATTCATTCCTTTCTTGTTCACAGAGTCAGTGTTTGAATCAGTGAGTCAATTTGTGAATCGTTCGGTCAGTAGCAAGATTCCTAGAAAACTAATTTAAGGTTAAATGAATCAATGAATCGATCCTTTACAGATTCCCGTCTCTTGTTCGTTAAATCGGCGTTTGGATCAGTGAATCGTTTTGTTACGGCCAAGCTTCACTCTGTTTAAATCAAAGAATCGTTTGATATTGCTCATTAAACTAGTGATTACATCAGCGAATCACTGAGTCACGATCGAGATTGACTCCTTTCCTTTTCACCGAGTCAGCATTTGAATCGTTTTATGTCCAAGAATCACTTTTTGCACGTTCATTTTCTTATGAACGAGTTCTAGTTCATGCTCTTTAGTGAATCAGTGACTCATTTGGTCAGTGACAAGGTCCGACATTTAGAGAGACAACTTTTAAACAATGAATCGGTGAGTCAGAGCAGATTCGTTTTGACGTTTTGCTCGGTTCTTGTTTTATAAATCCGTATGTGTTCGTGAATCATTTGATCGCTACAGAGAGTCAGTGACTCGTTTAATGAATCATGTTGAGATTCATTTCTTTCTCGTTCAGCAGGTCAGTGTTCACACCCGTGATTCGTTTAATTACGACAATGAATCGAACGCTGAATCATTTGCTGATTCGTTAGAGCGCCGCTTGTGGGTATTTGACACACGTTTTTCTTATATAACATAAATAATTTCCACCTGTCATCGTGTTTTGTTTACACACCATTTTCCCCTGAAATCCTCCTCACAAAAAAACCCTTCATATTTATTTTTATAAAGCAGAGCCACCTGGACCCGATCAACTCGTGCGTGACGGGTGCGTGATCGTTTCGGGTTCTGCCTCAGTTGCTACGACGTGTGTGTGTGTGTGTGTGTGTGTGTGTGTGTCTACACATATGCACAGATACTCAGTCAGCAGGACTGCTGTAACCCAATGACAATAAAGGCTGACCACAACTTTTTGCACAACACTCCAATAGCACTGCTCATAAGAAGCGCTCGATCGCGTCCCAGTTTCTAAAGACGCTTCCGGGTCCATCCCCTCAGTCACAGTCCAAAATCTTGCAGCTTCCAGCACAGTGGAAGCGATTAGAGCAGCGACCTCCGCGTTACCCCCTACGGATTTGGAATGGGACCCCTTAAAAGCTCCTGTAGGTGTAATGCGGAAGTGTCCCAATACTTTTGTGCGTGTCGATGTACATACAGAATCTGAACAAATTTATATCACACACTGTAATCATCGTGGTCTTTTTTTCCAGCGCACCAAAGAGAAGGAGCATGGCAAGCTCAACCCACGACCTGGAAAGGTGAGAGCGGTTCATCAATCAAAACATTTCCTCACGTCAGTATGAACACCTTAAATATCTGCGGGGAAAAAAAGAACAATTGTTTGTGTTGACGGTCGTGCCGTTTAGACTCCTCCTGGTCCGAGGTTTTGGTTTTTTTTGCTGGACTTCAAAACTGTCACTTGATCCTAGAAATCTCGATGTGGGTTAAACCGGTGGGAAAATGCAAGACGAAACCTGGCTGAAATGCAGCCTCGCTTTCAGACAATGCCCACTGTTGTGGTGTTGTGGTGCTGCTGCTCACTGTGCCTCCGGTGGCTAAACACGGTATTGCATTTAACCACACTTTTATCGTTCATAGATTAATTACAGGAGCTGTTTTTCTTCTTCCAGTTGTTCATATATAACCGACCGGGACGGCAGGGGCAGAGGATCGAGGTGCGCGGGGATGTGATAGACGCCACCCAGTGGGACTTCCCAGAGGAACGCATCTCGATTCGAGTGGTCCGAGGAGGGTGAGGATCAGTTTTCGTATCGTAACAGGCTGACACAATGCATGACTTCACCGAGCATCTCGTTATTTTTTTTTAGCAAATGAGAAGCTGCGCGCCTGCTGGGGTTAAACGTATCAAGATCAAAAGCTTTGCCCTCGCACCTCCGTCGTTTGCTTTCACCTGAACGATCCAGATAATAGCAATATCAATAACAATAACAGTGTGTGATGTCCATTTCCAGCTGGGTGCTATACGAGAAGCCCGACTTTAAAGGAGAGAAGATCGCCCTGGACGAGGGCGATGTGGAGCTCACGTATCCGTTCGGACCTCAGGAAGACGAGAACATGAACCTGCAGAACGGCGAGCAGGAACCCGGAGAGAACGGGACGATCCCGGAACCCAGGCGCTTCGTCATCGGGTCGCTGCGCCGAGCCGTCAGGGTACGAGACAGGGAACTCCTGAACCGTAACGACAACAGGAACCGTGTGTGTGTTTGTGTGTGTGTGTGTGTGTGGGGGTTAAAATTTGGGCTTCTGATTTGGTCTCCTCGTTTCAGGACTACAGCGTCCCCGAGATTTGCCTCTTCCCAGAGGAGAACGGCGAGGGGAAGAAGGTGGTGTTCAGGGACACTTCGGAGGACGCCAGAATCTACGGCTTCCCCGTCAAATCCAACTCCGTCATCGTCAACGCCGGAGTGTGAGTAAAGCCTGCTCGGTAACGTTCTGATCAGCTTTCTCAGCGCCATAATGGCATGTAGATCAGTGTCACGCCTCAGATTAACGTCCACATGAAGGTCCGGACCCAAATCCGAGGTCCGAAGGACGGTGCCAAACATGACGGGTCTGTTCTGAGGGTCTGTTAAATCAAATGAAAACAGAACACTTACTGGAACAAAATCGAATGACTCCAAAGAAACATTTTGGGAAACACTGCCCTTATTTGGACCCCGGACCTTCTGGACCACGGTCTAGTGAAGGAGGCACCATTTAATGATGGGTGATTCATTTTTATAGCGTTTTTTATGATGGAGTATCGTCTTAAAGCAGATTTACAACTTCAGATTAGTTTGTAATATCTAAGGCCAATCCCAAATTGAACATACCCGGGGCGACAGTGGCAAGGAAAATCCCTAAACGTTATTAGAAACCTTGATGGACTCAAAATGAGACCAAACCTGCTTGGGTGGCTCAGATATTTCATGTAGGAATTAGACTAAATTTGTCTGGTGTAAAACAGGTCGTGGACCCGAAACACTCTTTTTAAATGTTTTATTTTAAACACTAATATTAATTTAAACATGATACGTGAATACAAAAACAAAAAGGAAAATGAAAAAACAAGTAGTTACCGTGTTGTTTTCTGCCTTTCCAGACTGCGATTCTCGCTTCTGTCAGCAGGTGTCGCCAGGGTTCGCTCGTACTAGTGTCCTGTCACCCGGACGTGAATAGGGTCTCCATAAGTCACGCAGATTTTTTGGAAACAGCAATGATAAAAGAAGTGGACAGAAATAAAGAGCGCTGTGTCCCCTTTTTTTTGTAGGTGGCTGGTTTTCGCCGATCCCTTCTTCCAGGGTGTGCCGCGGGTCCTGGAGGTCGGGGGCTACACCAGTCCGGCCGCTTGGGGCGTCACGCACCCGTTCGTCAGCTCCCTGCATCCTCTAAAGATAGTAAGTGGACTTGCATGCGTTCTGACGGACGTTTCGGTGTCGGTGTCAAAAATGGATAGTCCTAGCTCTCTTGATCTGTTCTGCCCGGCAACCGAGCTCTGATTGGTCGCCGTTGATTTGAACAGATATGAGAGATATGCATGCAGCATCGCGGTCTGTCAGGACTTCATATACGTTCTTTCATGCGTCTTTTCACCGGTAAATATTCGGACAGTGCTTAAAAACCTCCCTGACCCTGTTTTTGTGCGTCACAACAGGGAGAGCCGACAGTCGAGAGGCCAAACGAGCCCAAGGTAAGATTCATTCACACCCAGCTGAGCAGGAACGTGTGTTTGTGGGCCGTACGTGTGTGACGTGTGTGTGTGTTCTGTACATCTTCAGCTGATCATTTACGAAAAGCCGTACTTCACCGGGAAAAGCCGGGAGATTTACACACACACCAAGGACTTCATAAACAGCTCGGACAGACAGCAGAAGGTCTTCATGTACAGCGCCGGCTCCATGAAGGTCATCGGCGGCATGTGAGAGCTCACAGCGCTTTCTACGATCCTTTTATTTTAAAAGCGAGTTCTTATAACCTCGTCGTGAACACGTTTATATGACGTCATAGCGATACCGATTCTTTCAGATGGGTCGGCTATGAGAAGGAGGGCTTCCGGGGGCATCAGTACCTGCTGGAGGAGGGCGAGTACCACGACTGGCGCACCTGGGGCGGCTGCGACTCCGAACTGCGCTCGGTCCGGGTCATCAGGACTGTGAGTGATGATTCACGTCCGGTACGCTCTCCATGTGTTTAAACCGGACCCACGCTGGTAGAACAAGGGCTGCTCTGTCTGTCGTGCAGGACCTGAGCCAGCCCATGCTGGTCATGATCGAGATGACCAGCGACGACGAGGACGTTCCTGGAGATGAAGAGCAGGCCCTGGAGGTCAACGAGGCCATCCCCGACGTGGAGCTGGTGCCTTTCCGGCCGTGCATTCGCTCCATCCACGTCCTGAGTGGAGCGTGAGTGAAGATCCACTGATTTGTTGCTGTTTATTAGGGGGATTTAACTACTATTTGCCAAAAGTATTAAGACACAAACCAACATGTGACCAAAAGTATTAAAACAAACCAAC
>JAVSBV010004227.1:0-26505 GCA_033117975.1 Parotocinclus spilosoma | reverse complement strand
GCATATCATACAATATACATATTTACAGGTTTTAAAGTTTGATTTATAGTTTTGATATATATAGCTTTCATATTAAATATTAAATTTATATTAAACTTTATGGATTATGCATTTCAGTAAAGCAATTTAACAGTGTGAAGATCTCCGTTTCTCTGCTTTGTGAGCGTTAATGTGGTGAGCAGCGAAATACAGTTTATTGCGCATATAAGCGCATTCGAATTTAAAGCGAGGATAGCTTGAACGCGATGATATTTTGCATGCTTTCCGCGGGTAGCCGTAAAAAAACGCGATACTGCTCATTTATTACCTTACAATAAATTTTTGCAATTACAACTGGATACTGGAGTTCTATACTTGGAATATCAATTATATGGGCCATATATGCTTGCTTTGGATTTGCATAGTTGACATTTTCACCGTGGGAACCCGCAATAAACCGCTTTCATTGTAATCACCCTAGCAAATCATGGGTAAACAGCTAGTAATTAATAAATGCAGCCATATCACTGTGGATAAGCTCTGAGACATCATGCCAGTTCAAGGCTAGACATACTGCCACACAAGTGAATGTTATTAACCATGATTGGTCTGCTTCCGCTGCAAACAAGTATGACTCGGGCCAAATAAGGAGGTGTGATTCAGACTTTATTAGTGCACATGAAGAAAGGCAGAGTGAAAAATGAGTTATTAGGAAAATCAAAGTGAAATGGGTGCAAAGTAATTTTTCATAGCTGTTCTTTTAGTATTCAGCCGATACACTCAAGAGGAAAAAAGAGTCAATGCCACTTAATTTTGCAAGTGGCAGCACAAGCACATATCAATTCTCATTTCAATGCCTGTGACAGCTCCCCATCGAGCTGCATACAGCCAAGCAGATAAAGGCTTGCTGTTACGCTACTGCAACCTGCATAATGGCTGAGAGACTTCAGTGGAAAAACAGTGCAAAGTAGTGAGTAATATTAAGAAATTTGTAGTGTTTCATTTCCTTAACATGCATAATATATGTGTGATGTACTTTGTGTATCTCACTGTTCTCAGTTCAGTTTCCCGTTTACTGAATAGCAAATTACTGGCATTGCAGAACTAAAGCCAAGTCAATTCATTAAGCTCAATTTTGAGCACAAACAACCTAAACCCAGGATAAGAAATTCCTGGCAAATTACAAAGTACAGCTCTGACTGTGTCTTATGGGACCATGTTTTCCAGGGATAGGTACCAGAGCCAACCCTAACCCTGCCCAGGAAAAAAGTGGTTCATGAAAAAAGAAATCGTGAACGTAAACAATAGAACAGTACTGTATCGCCGCAAGAAATAAACTACAACACCACACCGGACAGTCAGTCCGCCCCAACTGACGGAATGTCAGTGCATAAAAGCTGAGAGCACAAATGTAAGCTGAAAGCCAATCTATCAGATGGCCTTTGTAAAGCACCGAAATAACGAGCTACTTTCACACATACCGATTACTACTTTACTGAAAAAAGGAACAATGTTAACCATGTACAAAAGCAGCATTAATTTCTCTGGGCTCGGATGCATATAAAATAGACCACCACACAATGGATATGTGTATTGTGGTCAAAAGAATCAGTATTCCAGGGCTTTTTTTTAATGGACACTGTGTGCTCTAAACCAGATGAAAAGGACCTTCCACACTGGTGGAACTAGTCCAGACGCAACTAGTCAGGAACTAGTCCAAAAGCCAGGGCCTGTCACGGTATGGAGCTGTGTCAGCATCCTGATGCAAAAAAGTACATTAAGTACTTAGCGCAGTGGTTTTCAAAGTCAATGAAACAACCGAATTAAACATTAAATATCTTGGGTCCGTATTGTATGCAGTATACACTGCATGTTTTTCTCCATTTTCCATATTGTCAAAATTATTTCTGATTTGAGGTTAGAACAATCAAAAGCAATAGAACAACCAAGTTTAAAACCAATTACTTAGTATACTTCAGGGACAAGCAATGGTACCAGGAATATCGCCATACTCGTGCACATAAAATAATCAATTTCAGTGATTGGCTACTGGGAACAGACACAACTTATATATTAAGCTTTTGACACAAGGTTGAGTCTATCTGAAGTCTGATACACCTTGAGCTTGCAGGACAGCTTGAATTTTTTTGGAACTTGATTGAGGTTGATTATCCACCATCAGGACTATCCTGGACTATACCAACCTTTCATTAATTTTTCTCTTCCGTCCATGTCCAGGGAAAGAAGCTACAGTGCCATGGGCTGTAGACTTCTTGATTATGTTGCGCACTGTGAACAAAGGACCATCAAGATCTCTGGACATGGACTTGTAACCTTGGGATTGATATTTATCCACAATGTTGGTCCTCAGAAAGTTCTCTTCTTCTCTTTCTGTTCCCCATGTTTAGTGTGGCACACACAGGCACACAGTGCAAAAATTAAATCAACTTCTTTCATTTTATTCTGGTTTCAGGTGTGATTTTTATATTGCCCACACCTGTTACTTGCCTGAAATGAGTGTAAATGAACATCACATGCTTGAAACAAAGGTTTTTACCCACAATTCTGAAAAGGTGTAAACAATTTTGCCCGGGACATTTTTAAAGGTTTGTATAAAACTATATCACATTTGGCTTTTTTTAAAATGTTTTGTTCCAATACACACAAAGGAAATAAACATGTGTATAACAAAACATGTGTAATTGCAATACATTTCTGTGATAAACACTTAACTTTCTGGAAAATTTTCAGGAGTGCCAACAATTTTGGCCATGATTATATATATTCAAATGCATAAAATATCATTTTCTATTTAAAATGTTAATCTATAACAGGGTGATTCTGACAAAATATAAAGTACAAGTGACCTTCCACATAATGCAAATTGTTTGTGCAACAAGAGACTTGCATGTCAATGATAAATCTATGAGACTGGAAGATTTCATAAACAGGGAAATAATCTTAAATGAGACAGTTAAGGCAAGAGAGAGAACAAGGCCCACTGAGGGCTTTAAAATCTGGATTCAGAGCAGTACAAATTTTCCTATATTCTCTTAATTTGTTTGGTAGTCTTTCACTTTGTCATAGAAGTTACAAAAGCTCATGTATTCCTTCTTTTTGTTACTATTTTCTGGTGTTTCTTTTACGGTGTTTTGCTGTCATACAAAAAGCCAAACAAGTACTAATTGCCATTCATATCTTTTTATTGCAAAAGCCTTTATATACCTTAAAGGTAACTGTGAGCAATCTGGGTTTTCTGAAAGCATTCTGGGAAACACACCCTCACTGGTCAGAGATGGGGATGTAGTGCTCAGATTAACTGTGTGCTTATACTTCTGCTATAGCAGTCAGAAACATGTGCACATTTACAATGAGGGATTAGATAAATTAGAGAGCCACAGAATAAAAACGTATATGGAATGATGCATGATAGCACAACTGAAAAAGATATCTAAAAGGAAATGTAAGTAGAGGTTGGAAAAATAAGAAGCACAGACATACTAAGACAGATCAACAGAGCATAAAAAATCATATGGGACAATAGCAGGCCAAGATATGTACTAAATGTCGGACTGCATCTATGCTGTGTGCTGTCTCCTGTGCCTGTTATATTGTCAAGCCATCTACCTAATTGTCAGCTGACCAGAGCTGACCAAAGCTCCTGAGTAACACCTGTTCCACTGCCAATTTCAGGTTGAAAACAAATTCAATGCCATCAGACCTGCACACTGCTCCTCTTAGCTTTGCATGGTTAGCCAAGTCTTTGACATCCATTTGTCTGCTTATGTTAAAATACACAGTATTATTAGAGAAGGATTGTAATGTGCTTGTCCATCTGTATCAGCAGCTGCTAAGATCCACAATAAAGAAATGAGTACAGAGACAAGAAAGAAAGAGAAATCCGTCACCATATAAGATATACCCACAGGCATTTCTGTGCATGATGGGGGAGACCAAAGACATCTCCTGACATGAAAGTACTTCTGAGAGGCAAAGCAAAAGTATGTGTGCAAAGCTGGTCTGTGGGACCATGGGCTAGAGAAAACAATGAGAAGGATAAATACAATATATACAATGTGCTGCCTTTTTTTCAGAAATATCTGTTCAGCTGCTCCTTAATGCAAAAATCTGACCAGCAAATCACATGGCAGAAACTCAGTGCATTTAGGTATGTAGACATGGTTAACACCATATGCCGAAGTAGAAACCAAGTTTCAAAATATTTTCCTTGGTGAACTTTTGGCCCTTAATACCACTTGTGCACTGTGGTAAAACTGGTCAGATTTTTTTCAGCACTGGCTCTCCCGCAACCCTGACTAGGGTAATACAATGAAGAACTTTTCGTTTGATTTCTGTTGGATACTGTTATTGTCATAATATTACTGCGGCTAAAATTCAGAGTACAAAGTATAGTGTATAGCATAATGTTTACATTTACACCAAAATGCACACTGCAGCTTTCCCACATTTCTTGTAATGGTCTTGAGTATTTATTGTAAACTGATTTGTGTTACTGCACATGCTCCTGCATAAGTGCACTTAAATTGTATTGTGTAGTCTATTGTTTTACGTAGCACCTGGAGGAACATTGTTCAATTTCACTGTTTATTGTATTCCACTGTATATGGTTGAAATGACAATAAAAACTAATTGACTTTACTTGACTACTGAATACCTAAGCAGTAAAAGCTGCATACAACACATGGCTGTTACTGCCACAATGTGAAGTGCAATAGATAATTCTGCACACAGATCATTTCCAATTTGCACAATGTGACATGACATCACACACATTACAAAATCACAACATATATACTATACATAACTAGTAAGGATATCCACCGTTTGTCCAGAAACAACAAATTAGAGTCCCATGGAAGGTAAACCAGACATAACAAGGTAAAAACATTTTTTGTTTAACTACTTCAGAAATTATGCAGATTAATAGAATATTTGGCTTGCAAAATACACTGATATATACAGTACATGGCTTTGGCTTCCTATGTACTACTACCCGAAGACTTGAATAATATGCCAGAATTTACACAAATACATTATTAGGTGCTAGAGACTGTTATTTTTATGTATAACCTGCAAAGAGTATCTGCTCTAGGCTAGGTAGACCTAATTGATCCAGAGAGAGGCATATGCATAAATCAGATTCATGTGGTGATCCATAAGGCAAAGTGCTGTTTCTTCTCTCCAATTAATGTATAAATGTGATCAGTGAGAACGTGGTAAAAGTTATGACATAGAACAACATATAAAAGTGCCACATACTTTTATACTTTTACAATCAGTGAAATAATTTGTTTGCAAGTAAATTAATTCACAGATATTGAATTAAGATAGTTAGCTATTCATTTTCACATATAACCCTTTTCTAACTGGTTAATCCAATTTGATATGGCAGTAAATGGTGTAGAACAAATTCAGGGAATACTGTATTTGAAAAGTAGAAGCCATGTACTAACTGACACAGTAAACTGAGATATTAAAATCCCACATGCTTGGCACTCAGGAAAACAGATTTCTCTTGTCTCTCAGGGAGCATGAATGTGAAGCCTTTGCTTCACTATTCTTCCACCCCCACTATCTCCAGCTTACTTGGGGTTTTAATTTACTTTCAGTTGGTCGGAGAAAAGCATCTGTCTTCAAATTCACACCAAGGTCACTCTCTCCCAGTCATACCTACTGATCTAAAGAAAGCATGTTGTTTGCAGCATTAGACTAGCACTTAGCTAGAATATGTGGTTACAAGTGAGCTTAACAGTTCCTGAATACCTTATATATATGACAAAGGGTATGTGGCATATGGTGAGTATCTATTTATATGCCGACCCTATATCCAATATTTGTTAATAAACATCTATTTATGTATTTCAAACCTAAAACACAGTTAAGCACATATCAAGCTGTTGTCCAGAAATATCATGCTGGCATGTTGAGTCAGGTTAGATGCTGGCAGATAGGCTATTCTCTAAAGCTGCTCACATTTACAGAAGCAAACTCTGAAAACAGCCCTGTAACATGCCTCTAGAGGCACTAGATGGTGAGTTTAAACCATAATCAGCTATAAAACATTTCAAACTAAGGTTAACTAACGTGAAAATAATTGATAAAGTGATATAATTTGAATAGTTCATTTATTCATTTTGTAAACCACTCAATCCTGATCAGGGTTGCAGGAGAGCCAGTGCCTAGATGGCGGCACAGGGCACAAGGCAGGAACAACTCTGGCCATGGTGCCAATCCATCGTAGGGCACACACACTTTGGCAGTGATACACATACATGTGTTACCCGATCAGCTTCACATTGTCATAATTAGCGGTTGACCATATTTTTAAATGGCCGTTGTTTTTCGAAGATCAGTTTGCACTGCCTTTTTTAAAATAAAAAAATTATGTAAAAGTTTTATTTTGTTGTTTTATTCCATCAACATTAGCTACCAGGTAATATCATTTTCTCGTTTCTGGGGTAACAAAAATCACATGTACAGATATTGTCTGATAATGATTATCTCAAAATGGTATTAATTGGCCTAGTTATTTTTTTACTCTTTTCAACACACACAGACTACAGACACAATCCCATTAGCATATCAATCCAACAAGTTATTTACAAAGATATTGCAGATTTATGACATTTTCAGCATTATTTACCCTTTCAGATAGCTGCAAACAATTCAGCTTAGCTCACGTGGGTAGTTTTCAGCCTGGGCTTGTTGCACTAAAATGCATTTACATGCCAGTTCAGTTACCCTTTATAGTCAGACCACTATAGCAATATATAACAACAAATTAATGAATAACTGAAAATAAAACTTAAAATAATATTCTCTACTTTTCACAGGGAAACTCCTGAAGGTACTGTACACTGTCACAAATGTATTCCTTCTGTTTAAACTGTAAATTTAATATTAAAACAGCAGCAAACCTTTCTACACATTTGTGATAATAATGCACAGTTTTTTTATAGAGGCATAATAAATCTGTCATACACCTCCATTCAGGATTTCTCAAATTTCTGGCTGTAATTGGCTTTCTAATTGACTATCTTAATATGTCCTCTTTTTATCATGTACAGGCAGATCAATTTGCCTGAGAGGAAGTAACACTTTTTCAGCTCAAAATATTCATTAGTGGAGGGAAGGAAAAGCAATGGCAAAGAATCTCTGCATGACGTGATAATGCAAGCCTAAGCACCTTAATTTCCCCTATAACACTGGCATCACAAGACAAAATCAATACGTAATACAAAGTCGTTTTGTGACCTGCCATGGCAATATATGTCATATGATGTTATGCAGAGAAAAAGACACAGCTAGACTTGAAACACATCCTGAGTTGAGTACATCCTTTAATGTTTACAAATGCTCATTTACTATTTAAATGTTTCTTAAAAATGTATTCTAATGGAAGATGCTGAAAGCTCACACAAACACAACACACAATAGATGGATACACCCTTACGTTCCAAATATAAAGAAAACAATGTTTTGTTTTGTCTTTTAAACTCATTATACACTGCTGTTCCAGAAGTACCAGATGCACTAGCAGTCTTTGCTTCACAATCTAATCATCTTATGTCATAATGCCTATTACACTTGTCAAGTAAAGGAATTTGTATAGTAATTAATGTCCTTTGACATAATTAATTGAGCAAAATAACTTTCACATGCTTAACTCTCATGGTTTATTGTGCTCCAAATAGCAAAATAGTGTCATGATTTGATCTTATACAGAGCACCTGACACTAAGGTTCTGTTTCATGTTGTATAGAGCAAAAGGGCTCATCAGCTCATATTCATTCTAAAAATATCTGTATACTTGATGATGCTGGAATCAAAATCCAATTGAGCGATGTTATATATTCATAATGATCAAGACTAGATGCCAATTTACCCCAAAATTGCACCCAAGAGTTTATAAAGGGACACTGCTCTCAATCTGTAAGGATCACAACATGACAGATGTAGATGTATTTAGCCATTAATTAGTTTTTGAATATGTGATATTCTTTAAAATATGAGCTTTATTTCAGTGTAGACATTACACAACTTCTGGTTTTTGCCATTTTATTGCTAGATTAAAAATTAAAAATTAAAACTGTTTTTGTGTCTGATGTTGTCAAACATGGCACAACATGTTTTAAATTATTATTATTATTATTATTATTATTATTGTTATTATTATTATTATTATTATTAATAATAATTGCCCACAATTTAAAAAACAAGTACTCACATTTACATTTACAGCATTTAGCAGACGCCCTTATCCAGAACGACTTACAATTAATACAGTCTAACAATACAAGCAATTGTGGGTTAAGGGCCTTGCTCAGGGACCCAACTGTGGCAGAGGTGGGATTTGAACCCTGAACCTTCTGGTACATAGTCCAGTACCTTAAACGCTAGGCTACCACAGTCCCATACTTGACCTATATGACAGTAAAAAAAGTTTACCTGTCAAAATTGTTGCAAGATTTAACATCAAACATGGTGCAGACATGGAGTGTAAAAAGATGAATGTAGTTTAAGAGGCAAGGAAATAGTGATACATGTAAACAAGAAACTAACATACAAAGCTAATGAGAAGGAAATGCTAACAATGATCATAACCTGGAGAGACTACAGAAAGGACTGGGCTAACAGTGATGCACAAAATTAATACACCAGGAATAAAATTTGCTAATGCCCAATAAAATCCAGCATAGCCAGCAACAACACAATGTATTGTTAATGTATTAATTTTAATGTAAACAAACACAACACAAAGAGTGACAGAAACACAAACACATGGGCAAACCAGACAAGGTATGTAAAGAGACATTATAATTTATATCGATATTCAGTAGTTTAGGTGCCGTTCATACAGTAGTTTACTTCACCTTAGCTGCGTTGCAATCCAGGGGCTGAAAACAAAGGCTGTATTCGAAGACCGACTGCAATCATAGTGACATATTTGTCTTCGTAGATTGCTTCCTTTGAAGGATGTAGCCACTGTATTGAGACGCAGCTCCTGTAATTCCCCTCCCCACTCCCTTACTCACTCACAAGGCCAAAATGAAGGGACACAGCCACAATGTAAGCTTTTTAAGAGCTGGATGGTAGAAAGAAGAAAAAACAGCAGCTCTGTCAAATGAGCAGCAGCATGTGATATTTTGTAGAGTAGGGGTTCTCAATTAGAGGGACTACACTCTCCGGGTGCGTAGAAACGGGGAAATAGGTGAAGCTGGAAAAGGTTTCTTCAAATAGTCGGTGACGTACCATGCTCTGATTGGTGAATCAATTCACATAATTTTGTTCCACCTGATCAGACCAAAAACAAAATCAGTTTAATTATATTTAGATATGATTAAATAGTCAACCTGACTGAATGTAATCATTTTCTGCCAACATTTTAATGAAGACCTGATTAAACAGATAATGAATGAGAGAATTATGCAATTAAGTGGCGGTGTGTTAAAGGCTGCCATGGCGAACCAAAACACATATAGCTTCCACTGGCCTGTTATAAAATAATCTAACCTATGTCCTAATGACCTATTAATCTAATTTGGAGAACTGGCCCAATTTTGATTGTGCCACAGGGTTCCACAATTTAGCAATGCTCTGAACTTAAGTACAATTAAAGCTTGAAGCGCTGAAATCTTTTTGCATCCTGTTACATCAGAAGTAATACTTTGCATTACCGTGGGTTGTAAGTAGTAGCATTGTCTAGGAACATCCAACTGTTCTGAACAATGAAAATGGCCAGCAACAATACTCAGGTAGGCTGTGTCATTTCAACAATGTCCAATTTGATATTACAAAGCTCAAGAAAATATCACAAACACCATTACACTATCACCACTAGCTTGAACTGTTGATGAAAGGCAGGATGGATCCATGCTTTCATCTTGTTTACAGCTTTTATTCTGACCCTAACAATCGAATGATGCAGCAAAAGACTCATCATACCAAGCAATGTGTTTCCAATTTTATATTGTCCAGTTTTGGTGAGCCCAGGCAACTTCTAGTCTCTGTTGCCTGTTCTTAGCTGCTAGGAGTGGCACCTGGTGTGGTCTTCTGTTGCTGTAGACAATCTGCTTCAGAATGTTTTTGCATTCAAATATGCTCTTATGCAATCCTTGATTGTAAGAAGTGAATATCCAAGCTATTATTTCCTAGGGCTGAGGGCAAACAGTAGATTCTTAGATGCTGTGATGCACACTTTTTGTAACTCAAATAGTGTCCTATCTCAAAGCCATGTTATGTTAGCCATATGCCAAAATACTTTAAAAAGATTCTGAAAATACTTCTTAAAGCATAAAGTCTGCCATTCTCTCACATATAATGACAAGTTTTTATCCACAGACTATGAATTTGCAAAGACTGGAACTCTTGAATGTTCTTTGTTTACAAGACTGGATCTACTGTAGTTTCCTTTTGAAAACTTTTGAAAACACTCAACACAACATCCAATCATTAAATAAGAAAAATAGTCAGCCGCATAGGCTGTAAAAATAAACAAAGTTGCTTCTTAAGTACTGTAATGTTATTATATGGTCAAATAATGAAAATATCACATTTCACTATATATAAAATATTAAATGTCTATGTTTGTAATGCTTTATTTACACTCAATAGCAAAAGCAAATATCCCAAATACATTTATAAATAAATGTAGCACAATAAATGTAGTGTTTTAATTATTCAGTCAAATCCCTGTAGGTCTGTACTTGTAGGACAGGTGCTAGTACTTCTGAACTGTAAAAATCACCTTTACCTGTGCCATCCAGACATTTCCTGTTTGGTGATGGAAAGAGGTCATCTTTGTCAACAGTTTTCTTGTCACTATTTGCAAGAGTCGTGTTCCTGAACATTTTTCATGGTATGGCATGGAACCTAGCTTTAAAAAGTAAACACCACTTCTGGACAAGGTTACCATGAGGCTTCTTTTGTTGCACAGTAAAGCTTTCAGTGCCATTTGATAATGAAACTCGTCATTGTAATGCTTGATAACGGTTTGCCAAAGGAATCCCTTGCCAATATGGTTATATCAGCTGATGGTCCTTGATGCAGCGCAGTCTGAGTAGTCAGAGATCTTCAGTTTAGGCTTGTACCTTTGCCCTTTATGCACTGAAATTCTTTAATATTCCTTGAATTGGTTAATAATATTATGCACTGTAGAGGGAGAAATATGCAAATCCCTTCCATTCCAAGAGGAACTTTTTTAACATTTGAATAATTTTCTCAATATTTGTTGAGACCATCTGGCCATATCCCCAGAGACTCTGACTGATTATAATCACCTGTTAACATTACCTGTTTGAAATAACATCATTATGTAGTTTCATTTTACAACTAGCTTTTAATTCATTACTAGTTCTAAATTGTCCAAATCCCAATTTTTATCAAATGTGTATAAAATTTTATCAAAGGCTTTAAACTAAGGAATAATTGTTTATTAACAAATGAAGTTGGTCAGACAAATTATGAAATATATTGGGCTCATACTGTCTTTAATGAATTAAAAAATAAATGAAATGTAAGGAACACTGTGGGTTTTGTTCCTCATGTTGTTTATTAAATAAGCATTTTCCATACAGTCTGAACATGGAAATATACATATACATACAGTCCCATATGTGAATTACCACACTCTATAAATTTTCTATAAATCTATAAATTAAGAATGCACAGATTAAATACGGTCTGATCCACTGACAAATTGTATGCATTGTAATAATGACTGACAATACATAAACAATCCATGTTCCATCTAGAACAGTAGCTATGTTGCCGTTTTGTTTTGTATGTTGCTGTATATGTACAAAACTGGAAAAATATTTTAGGACATTATAGCAAGGGATCCACAGTAAAGGATTTTATTAGTTCTGTGTGCGTGCAGTTTTTCCAGGTGAATGCCAGCTGAGCCCAAACAGGTTCAGCCACCATCGGTGCTATTGTGCCTATTGCTGCTAATGTGGCCCATCTGGAGTACTCCTATGAAATCTATTCCCTGAAGTAATTTGGATACAGCACTTTCTGCTTCGGCAGCTCCTGTGGCCACCTGCTCAGACCCACACAGCATTATTGTTTATCTGTTTTTGTTCAGTTATCTCAGTTACAGGAGTGGTATGAGAAGCCGCATGTGTCACATACATCATGTGCCCACTGTGGAGACTACATAAACAAGTACCACTTTGACAATCCTATGTAATACTCTTTTAACTTAATAAGACTAACACCAAAACTCATGGCTGAAATATAACGCAAATAATCTGCCTATTTTTCTGCATTCTTCTATTAACATACTGTACATAATGTAGACAGTAAACACTACATATGCTCTCAGATGCAGATTTCCAAGAATTTGGCATCAAAGCTTCACTACTCATCAACTACCCTCAAAAGCTGACAAAGGGTATAGTAAATTACTTACTCATTTATGTCAACAACACCATAAAAAAACGCAGGGTATAGTTTGATGAACAGTAATTTACTCCACCCACTTTCGAAGCACCTCAATCAGAGGGAAAATAACAAGCAAGAATGTGCTGATCATGTTCTTTACAGAGCCAGGTAGTTACACTTGCCACTTCCTGAGGCATTAAGCTATACTCAGACAATGCAGAATTGCAGTGAATGGGGGTTTGAAGTGAACTATGATGAGAGTGAAAAAGGGCGAAATAAAGAAAGAAAAAGAGAGAGATGGTTACATAGTACATATGTTATAAACTATAGAGACAAACCTTTGGCGACACCCAAAAATACATGGGTATTAGTAGGGAGTTAGTCCCCCCACCTTTGCTGCTACCACAACCTTTGTTTTTTTTCTTAAATACCTTTCCATGAGGGTTTGGAACATGACTGTGAGGTCTGTTTCTGATATTAGACTAGATTATTATTCGACTACAATAGATTGTTGGAAGCAAAAATATGTGTCATACTGAGTGTCAATGGGATATTCAGTTCAACCCATTTTACTGTCTTTTATGGAGAATATAGAACAATATGCCTTATATTTTCAATATGTTAGTGCGTGTTGAATTAATTGGTAGTTATTAATGGGTGTCCACAACATTTTGCAACACACACACAGACATCATACAATAGAATGAACAAGCTTCAAAAAGGTGCTTTCATACGAATTTTATTGATATATCAGGAAACGCCACCATTATCCACGGTCAGGGTGCTTTAATGGGCTTCACATGTCTTCACTTGCTATTCCCCAGTTTGAAAGATTAATTACTAACATACAGAAAACACTAGTTAATGGTAATAGTGTGTGGCCACTGAAATATCAGTGAAAAACAGACTAATAATTATACCAATAGTCCTGGTTTATTCATGCTTTGACCTACTTACTGAAATATAATATTTTGGAGTACACTGAGTGAGTGAGTGTGACTGAATCTGGGCACAAGGACAACCTTGTCATGATGCCACTCAACTGCAGGTAATCACAACTGGGGTACCCACTAGACTGAGTCAAACTAGGAAGCACCACATTACATTCTCTGACACAATACCTCATTGATTGTCTCATAATTTAATTTTACAAAACCTGTTATAAAAAAACAGTAATTTTAACCATTTTTAAGTCTTAAATGGGCTGAGGAGCATACAGTGTGGCATGACATCCAATTAAAATAAACAAGCAGAAACAGACCTTCAAACTGTTGCTACAAAGTTGGAGGTATATACATAGATCTTGCATGTGTTTTTCCTCCAACAAGCTTTACTGTTGGCACAACTGCTGGGTAGTTCAACTAGTACACTGGTGTTAATTTCCCTTATGATATGCATTTTTCATATAGGCCTACCTAGCATAACATAAACGTCAGCTCCAACGCTTCAATAGGCAGCAAAATAACACTTTTTGCCACTAGACGTGCTGCTGAGTGCAAAGTAGAATGGCATGCCGGTTAGAGCTCACTATTATGTTAGCTAGCCATTTAGCTATATCTGTATATATTATTGTATACCATGTAATACCTTGCTAATAATGTAAAATTCGTAGAGCACATAAAAATACTGTGATACTAATTATTGGTCATACCTCCCAGTAATACCTGCCATTATGCATTCTGATAGGTAGCATTTTTCTGCCATCTTCCAAACCTGGAGTCATCCAGCCAACTGGCAGATTAGTGTATCTGACATTTTATGGCTAAACTATTGTTGCTTCTGAACACTTTCATATCATGTTAAAGTTATTAAGCTAAACATTGCACAACAGTGAGCTTGTTTTAATGTTAACATTTTATTATTTGTCTGGACTGCAGGCATTCAAGTCTAGTACCTGCACTCTTTTACTATGAAGCACACTGTAGCAACACGTGCAAAATGTGGCTTGGCATTGTCTTTCTGAGATAATTAGGGACGTCCCTAAAAAAGACATGCCATGGGCACTAACACACCCCATACCATTAGATATGCTGGCTTTTAAACTTCGCACTGATAACAATCCAGACAGTTCTTTTCCCCTTTGGCCAGGAGGACACAACGTCCATCATTTCCAACTCTTTTGGAACGTGTTGCAGGCCTCAAATTCCAAATTGGTAAATATTTACAAAAAACAATAAAGTTTATCTTTTTAAACATTAAATATCTTGTCTTTGTAGTTTATTTAATTGAATATGGGTTAAAAACATCTGTAAATCATTGTATTATGTTTATATTTATGTTTTACACAACTTCACTGGAACCAGGGTTGTATATAACCCTATGGGGGTTAGGTTAATGTGTTTGGGTTCCAGAGCCTATCATGGAATTCACAGGTCAGAATCACAGGGCTAGATAGCAACTTTTGCCACACTAGTGGGAAATAATTCAGCCATATGGCCTTCACTCCAAGACACTATGAGTGTGATTTGTGTGCCTGAAGTAAGGTGCCTTGTAGTGGCATTAGGTACCAGCATCTAAATCACTGGTATTAATGAACATTTTCTGCAGACTGATGTGACAAACAGAGATAAGTAAATACATTGGAAAAGCTTGTGTATCTCAAGCGCAACAAATCATAGTGCAAAATGACATTCGACTTGATCTTGGAGAGAGGATGCTGATGAAATAGACTGTGAAATTGATTTCATGAAGTGAATCAAGATTTAATCTGCCCTGTCTCAGACAACAAGGTAGAAATATCTTCCGCTTAGAAATAAATAAACCTTCAGTGGTACACAGCTACAAATATAGGCACACACACACCTAAGCACATATGTAATTGAATCCAAACGTTACATAAACAAACACATACAGATATGTTTATTACTAATGTGATGCATCAGTAGTTCTTAACCTTTTTAAGTTAAACTGTAACAACGGTCAGAATTAATTCCTGTGGTCTGCACAAAAGCAAGGAAACATCAAAAGAAGTGCCCCAAATAATTTTCCATAAAAACATGATCAACAGGTGAGTAGATCATCTCCTGATTGGTTTGATCTGGAATTACGTATCAACTGTGTGAATACGGAATCAGAAACTCTATTCCCAATACATTAAATATCAAAATACAATATCTGAAAACCACACATTCCACACACAGGGTATTATTGGGTAATTTTGATTCATGGCCATGTGTCATAACCTTCTTATTCAGGTGTAGTCTTTCATTTTTATTAAAGAGCCGCATGTATGTATGCATGTATGTGTAAGCATGGATATGGATATGAAGTGTTTGAGGTTATACGGATAACAGCAATAAAACAAAAGGTGTTTAACACTTAGTGTTGGGGTAAAAAATAAGAATTACTATATCTTGTGCAGATGCGCTACAAAATACCAAAAAAAGGCAAGGATCTGATGAGAGACACAGCTCACCAAGGGTTTTAAATACCAGAGTGAGCAGGTCCATTTCATCAGCGCAAATAAGCAGCAATATCAATCAGCGCAGGTGTACCATTGCGTGCCGTCCCAAACCTGGTACGTTTTGCACCATACCATAGTTCAGCGATGTAACAGAATTAAACAACAATAATAATAATATTTTACATTATCTTTTTCAGTTCTGTTTTTTTCTGATTTATGTGTGTTTGGAAAGAAAAATGGACTTCCGCATCAAATTGCATCTCCAGTCAGATCCAGGTGTCAGTAAACGCAAAAGCAAGGTTTGATGGATGAAGCAGATAAATGTGGCTTTAATTATGATTATTTTTGTCATCCTGTCAGTCTCAAAATAATCTCAGAAATGGATTTGCAGACACAAAAGCAAATAATTTATTTTATTGCCCATTTGAATGGAGCACCAAACAATATTTTAGTGATTACATCCATTAATGTTATCATTACAATAATAAAAAGTTATTTTTAGAAGCACATACACAGTTGCACACCAAATAGGACCGAAATAATAGGCAAATAATATGATCCAATACCGTGTCCAACAAAAATGTTTGTGGTTAACAGTATTAAATATATATTTCACTCTGTACACAAATACTGTACATTTTGCACACTTTCTCTGATAAGCCAACTGTAACTAAAACAAATAGCCAACAAAAAGTAGTATATAAAAGCTTAGCTTAGTCTAGCTATATTATGTAAGAGGGGAAAAGGCCAGTGCCAATGCATTATTTGTGATGTCCCTCACATAGTACTGTATGTATCACTGTAAACTATAATTTAAAAATTGCCTACAAGCTTACCAAAACATGAAATACCATTAAACATAAATGTTGCCAACTCTATGTTGCATAATATTACCTGGACTGCAACTTTCTTTGAAAGTGGCCAAAAATAATATCTAGTAATATAATACATTATAATTACATTCATATAATACAGAAGTGTTAGCCATATATGTAATGCCACAGTTTGACATGAATTTATTAAGTGAATTTATTGTTTGAAGATTGATTGAGACTACTCAAGCTTCAAGGACTATAAAAATCAATGTATTTGGGAGAATGGAGAAGTGTAAAAATGAGCATATACAATCAATATGAACTGCAGTCAGTTTGGGTAAACACTACAATCTTCCTATGTGCACTGGCGGTTGAGAAATGAAAAATAAATTGGTATTGTACCCAGCTGGTTTCCTTGTGATGATGGACAGACTGATTATAGAATGGCAATTTTATCAGTAAGCTTCTTGAACTTTTATCTGTAGTGTCTCTGTCACACAATACATTACATCTACAGCATTATGATTTAGTTGGAAGTCCAAAGAATAAATTTTAATTGTCATTATGTCACAATGTAATAAAATGAGAGAGATACTTCAAATTTTATTAGGGGATATTTCATTTTTTTCATATTTTTTAGATGTTCTGACAGCTGATATACTGCTCATAAAAATTAGGGGATATTTCATTTAACTTCATTTTGATTATATCAATGTGCATGATCAATAGCTTGGTAAATGTTTTCTGTTACTGAAATTAGCTTGATTATTTCACTTTATAGATGAATAATAGAGGATGCTTGATCAAGGTCTTTAAAGCACAAGTAATACCAGTGGCAAAATATAATACCAGTGGACATTTGTAAGATTATTAGCAATATAATTATTAAAAGAATTAGTTGAGATTTATTTTACACTTGCAAATTGATTATCTCTTTGCACTGCAACAGCAACGCCTACCCAGTCCCATGATGGACTGGCCCAAAATGCATTGATAGACAGTATTACGAACAACACAGAAGACCAGCTTGAAACACAGCCTGAATGATATAAACAAAAGGGGAAAAGTGTATTTGAAAAAGCACTAATTTCCAAAACAGGCAAGGTATTTTCACCTTTTAAACAATTTCAAGCACACACTCAGCATGGTGCTACTAGTAGGAAGTCACAGTGGTCAAATGACCACCGCTACTAGATCTGAAAATTGTGAGGTTGGAATCTTGCTAAGGTGTAACTTCTGCCTCTGTGGCTGCATTCATAGTTAAAGGACAGATTTGTACTTCCTATTATAATATATTCTAATTTTAAGACTCTTTAAAGTGGACAGACATTGACCACATATGGATGGCACATTAAACGGCACAAACAAACATGATTTGACATAATTTCCAAGTAAAGGTTTTTATTCACATATTAGTCTAGTTATTTAGAGTAGGGCTTTAAAAAACCTGGAACCTCCACATTTAATAAATTAACATCTTAGAGAAGGGAAGTGAGTACTTGTCACTTGTGGATGTGGAGGGTTTAGCTGTTTAGAGAGGCTAATCCTTACTGAGCACAACAATGTAGAAATGTAATCTAATTCTGCAATTATTTGTTGCATTATGTTGAATACCAGCTAGTAGAATATATTACGACAGATTAATGTGATTGTACACTGAAAAAAACACTGTTACATTTGACAGTAGAACCATGAAGTTGGCAAATTATCATCAAAGATTCATAGTGGAAATGTGAACTTCATGGTCAAACAGTGAAAGTTTAAATGGTCAAACAATTTACAGTTTAACTATCTCACAGTACATTTTTCTGGGGTAAAGCTATAAAGCACTTGAGCTTCTTCTTTCATGCACTTTCCAAAATGTGTGCTTACTGAGTTATAAATGGAAAATGTAGCCTTGAGTCAAGCTAAAATTATACCTACAATTACAAGACTACTACACGGCAAACTATATGGTGCAATCAGCTTGCATTTAACAATTACTGTGCAGATCCTTTTGTTAAGATATCTGGAGATCCAGACCTTGTACAACAGTTTTAAATACACTATAGTATACTTAACATCGCCTTTCCTTCTGTCATAAAAAGTGTTGGTATACTGTAAATGATTTAGATGCATTGTGTTTCATGTAAATTATTATTGGAGTATGTACTATGTTCACTGCTGTGGTGTAGACCAAGAACCACTACTTAATTCTTATTACAAATATGATACAGTTTTTAGCATATTCCCCAAAAAGAGATAATAACATTTCATTTTGTTTTGTCAGTTTACTTTTTTTGTGCCTTTAGGTACCTATAACAGTGGAAGACTGTTGAAGTCTATTGTATATTGTAGCTTTTTTAAACTTATGCATGCATTCTGTTATATTATTAAAGAGATCAAATTCTAATAACTGCAGTATGCAGTAGAATGCATAAGAATGCCTTGTGCTTGCTGTTTGCAGAGATCAGACTCTAAAATGTATCTCTGATTCTGGTTATACACATTCTGCTCTTTTGATAACAGGGAGATCTGACAGAAAACCTTGTTTGCAAATAATTCAACTTATGCAGTTATATCATGGATACAAAAATCAAGAAAACCATGTGAAAGCAGAATTTAACTTTCAGGCCATACCAAATGTTGTTTTTTTGAATGTCAAGTCAACAATTTGAACACAACATGTATTGTTCCTCCATCAAACCATTACTAAACATTTCTCATAGTGTGGCAGGGCACAAAATCCTGCATAAAGAGCCTACTGATATTAGGTAATGCCACTGGCATAAACAGGAATACTTGGTCTACAACAATGTCAAGATACATAGGTGGTAATCCCCACATGAATAACAGGACCCAAAGTTTTCCAGAAGAACACTGAGCAGTACATCACACCGTCAGTGTTATTCATTTCACCCTTCAGTCATTTTAATGTTATTTATTTATCATTTCTGTGTTGCAGTAAATGTGTATTTTTCCGTTTCTGGATCACTAAATGTTGCCAACAAATGACACATTAATTAGTTATTAATGTCAATATAATAGGATCCAAGAACAGCCTGGTAGAAACATCATCTTATATGGCTCTCTTCTGACTCTTTTCTCTTTACAGCTTGCTGTGCGTTCCCATTTAAACACTCCTTCATGTTCACTTCCTTGCCGGGTCTTATCACATCTCCTTGTTGTTGGTTCCTGTTCCTGGCTCCTGTTCGTCCTGTTGCACTTGTTACAGCTTGTCTTTTTCTGCCCCTGTTTCATGTGTTGGTTATTACTATTATTATCCATCCTTCCATTATCTTCCGCTTAATCCACACAGGGTCACAAAACAGCCGGTACCCACCCGACAACTCTGGGCACAAGAACAACCCTAGATGGACACAATGACATACTAAGGGTCACATTTAGAGACACCAATTCATTTATCCGCATGTCTTTGGACTGTGGGAGAAAACCAGAATACCCAGAGTAACCCACACAGACACAGGAAGGCTCCACACAGAAAGAACTTGGGACCTTTTGCTGTGAGGCAGCAGTGCTACCCTATTCTTCTTCGTATTATAGACTGTTTAGTTGGTTTTAAGGGGACCAAAATGTGGCAAGAAAATATCCGGCCAGACCATTACACCATCACTATGAGTGCAAGGCAGGATGGATCTGTGCTTTTTATAATCTTTCTAATTTAGTTAAGTCTGTGCAAATTGTAGCATACATTGCCTGTTTTTAGCTGTTAGTGCCGCCCTGTACAGTCTTCTGCTGCTGTAGTCATGCTCTTTGTGATCGGTGAAACCCCTCTGCACTTCTGATGTCCTCTGTAATTTCCTGGAATTGCCCAGAAAGGTTAGCGGGCTGCCTTGACACTGTAATTGCGGATACATCTGTCCAGCAGCTGAAGGACCATGTATGCCAGGGACGCACCGGCGCCTGGTCTGCTAGAGTGATAAAGCATGTTGGTCATGTCTGTTTGTCAAGCTAGAGAAGTTGTTGTTCCAAGTGCCCACAGTCACCTTTTTGGGGTTTATCATTGTCCAAGGACCCAACTAAGATTCAGGCATAGCTCAGCCTAGTAAAGCAGTTCCTGGGGTTTGCTAACTTCATTCTGTGTTGTGTGAGGAACTTTAGCTCCTCTCACAGCGCTCACCCGCAAGACACCAGGGCACCAATCCATCCATCACACATACACTCACATAATTATACACTCACTTACAAACATCATGTCACAATGAGGGAAGATGTGTTTGGAATGTGGGAGGAAACAGGAACACCACAAAGGTCCACAGAGTCACGAGTCAGGATGTGAGGTGACAGTGCTAACTACTACATCACTATGCTACCACAGTGGAACATAGTACGTTTAAAAGTTTAAGCAAAGTTACTTAGCCTAGCCTGCACACATTTCCGATTTAAGTAGTGACCACATTCCGTTAAACACATTTAATTCCCAGAAATAAATTTGTTGTAAACATAAGTGTATATATATGCTTGGCAACAAGTTTTAGCATGGCGCAAAATAATTTCTTCCCCACAACTTTTATCCATTAAAACATAAAATAGCTTGGGAGATCTGAGGGGGATTTGTAATTACACAACATAGTTTTATGCTATATAACCTTTAAGTGGTTGCTATGTATTAACAGAAATTAAACAAAATTTAAATTATGTAATAAACTGTAAATGGTAATATGTAATTATTATTTAATAATAGTGTTATGGTTTTTATGAAAATGTCCCACAAAAATGTAATCAACTTTACATTATTACTGTTGTGATCATCTAGTAACAATGATTCAACACCCTGGTTTAGCAATTGAATTGATAAACAACTGTACTTGATATTTCTAATTTGTCTATGTTTGCAAAATGTATTAAAACAACATTGAGCAAAAAAAATATTTTTTCCATGCCAGTAAAAACATTGTTTTGCTCCAAACATCAGGTACACTAATATCCTGTCTTAAGAGAGACTGCATACAACATCCTTAGATCCCTGAACAGTACACTGTAACTAAGTGCTTTTATCTGTGTTCAAATTTATTTGCACAAGCTTTCTGGAACAGTGCACAAACAGCAGATATTTGGGTGTTCATTAAACAAGTCCTTCTGAACAAAGTGTAACCATTAAATGAAAGTGCCTATTCACCTATTCTACAACCCAATAAAGAGGAGACCTGAAATTAAGTTTTATTTTCTTTCATGCCAAGGAGATTGGGATTGCTCTGACTCCATTGTTCTGATTGTTGTGTTCAGTCGATACAACATGCAAACGATTAGTTTACGGCTGTTTGCTGTGATTATTTCTTAACTTTTATTATTCCTAATAGCATCTTTATCTTACTATATTTTCATAATATCTTAATTGTGAATCTGTTTATTTCCAGTGCATCCTATATTTTGCTACTAATAAGTAATAATGTGGGACTGTGGTTGACTAGCGTTTAAGGTACTGGACTATGGACCAGAAGGTCCAGGGTTCAAATCCCACCTCTGCCACAGTTGGGTCCCTAAGCAAGGCCCTTAACCCACTTGGATTGTAAAACTGTATTATTTGTAATAATGGATAATGGATAAGGGTGCCTGATAAATGATGTAAATGTAAATGTAATTTTAAAACGTTCACAGGACTACCCAGCATAGCCACTGCATTTGTAGTTTTACCAGATTCCATTCATCTCGGCTTTACTGTACAGGAATTTTTGCAGCTTTTCACAACCTTTTTCACCTGTCTTTTTACTGGGATTTTTACAGTGGATTTCCACTGACACTTTATTGGTAATACAAGAACTGTAATGTACCTCCAGCTGAATCATCTAAGGCCATACCTTACCATCAAACAGCACCACCAGCTAACTACCCATACTTGAAAATGGTAAAATGTGTGTCCTATCTGACATTATTGTACTCCTTTAATTTTGGTATGATACCATATATATCATCTGTAAAACCCACTATTTAGCAATTATGTTGATAGTAGCTTAATATTAGTGTGGCTTGTAATGTGCTCAGCTTGGAATATTCTCAGGTTCTGGAAATGTTGTAAGTGTCCCAAACTAAATCCAAGTCTATGGCTTTTCATGTAATAATATTATGTAGTAGATTGTATACGTTGTGCTTTGTCAGTCACCATAAAACTCCATTAAAGCTGTATGGTTAATCATAGCATGTTTATGTTATAACCAACATGTGTATTACTGCTGCTGCAACAAAGAAATTCCCCCCTTGGGATAAATAAATTATTGTCTCTCTGTCTGTCTGTCTGTCTGTCTGTCTATCTATAGTCATACACACAAATACCCATATAGATCTGTGTAAACCCCACTCCCACACCATTTGCTGCAATTTTGGCATTCTGCCATTTCAGCTAGTTATTGATGACATTTTGTTATTACTTGTTATTAGTATTCCATTTATTTTTAATTTACTGAATTGTGTGATATTTCTTGGTGAAATCTGTGACAGGCTCCAAGATCTTGCATTATAAGGGAGACTAGGTTAAAGTGTTGCAATTACAAAAAAGTAACAAGTTGTGTACCATTTACTTACGAAACGTGAATTGATTTAAAGGTAGCACATATAACTTTGATATATATGACATATATTACTTTGATATTAAGAATTCACATACACACACCCTGTTCTAACAGCTACAACATGCCTAATGTAAACAGTTTTGCACATGCTATGAATGTTTTATGCATGAGTGCCAAGGTATCCTGACACACAAGCTATCATATCTCTCAGTGCTCATTTACAGCTCTCATGAGCGAACCTTGCCTGGCCTAAGATAACAGAGAGAAATTGCCTGGAGGGCAGAGATGACACCGCAAGAACTAACGTTGAATATCACAATGCCAAGCTGGAGATATGACAAAGAGAGAAATTTATCAGTGCAGCAGAGGCAGCTTTCAGTGCACGTTGCATACATTTGAATACCATCATTCGTCCATCCCTGCTACAGAGTCAGGATTGTAGTGTACAGTGTGTTGATGCCTAGGTGAAATATCAGTAAAAGTACATATAACAGTACATGTCCAAATACTTAAATTCAAATGACTTGTCTGTATTAGAAATTAAAGTATATAAAGTGACAGACAAATGAATTCAGTATCCATCCATCCATTCTCTTCCACTTAATCCACATGCAGGCTAATCAGTGCCCACCTGGCAACTCCGGGCACAAGGGCAGGAACAACCCTAGACAGTGCGCCAATCCATCGTAGGGCACACACACACCGTCACACACAGTCAGATACTAAGGGCCACCTTAGAGACACCAATTAACCTAACACATGTTTTTGGACTGTGGGAGGAAACCGAAGTAAACCCACACAGATGCAGGGAGGACATGCAGACTCCACACAGAAAGGACCCAGGATGCTCCATCCTGGGATTGAACCTGGGACCTTCTTGCTGTGAGGCACTGGTGCTGCTGCCCAACAGAAGAATTGCTGTAGTTAAAATGTGTCAACAAAGAAAACGTAGTGAACTTCTAAGCAGTGTCTCTGCAAGTAAGCTATGTTCATAATGCAGTTCAAATGATAGAATAATGCACTGTCTTTGCATTGTGCTGTATTTGTTGCTGTCCATTGTGCTGAAATGTCACACAGTCTTGTTTTTCATTGTCTATGGTCTTTTCTGGAACTGCATATTTTGGCAAATGCATTCAAATTGTCTTATGTTTGTTATGCTTGTGAAACAGATGGTTTAATCATTCGTTCTGATTTTAAGTAGTCTGGACACACCAAGATGAGTTATAAGTCTGTGTTGATGTGCTGACTACTGTTGTTGGCTACTGGTTACTGATGTCACTGTTTACGGTTCTACAGCTAATCTGTACCTACTTGCATGTGCCAGATCGAAGGCACACGTGAAACTCACACATAGCATACAGCAATAATAATAATAATAATAATAATAATAATAATAATAATAAATAATAATAATAATAATCTCAGACAGGGCATAAGTTATGAGATGTGTCCAAGTTTACATGCAGGTAGTGATAGATTTCCCATATCAACAATATGGTGTTCAGACAAGCACCAACCATCTGTTTACTTGCACAGCACAGTGTGTACTTATACAGGTCATGATTACTCTTATGTTCAGTCTACTGACACAACTACTGGAGTCACATATATTATGATATATGCATTTAAGACAATGACTGAACATCTTAGTGGATTTCCTATGTTACCCTCTCCCTATATCGTACTGCTTAAGCATTACAATTAAATTGCTTCAATTAAAGGAAATCTTATTGGCTCCACAGCCAAAAAACACATCAGCCACAAGTGACATTTTAACTGCCTTTGTTTTTATTGCATACACAAAGAGGCTGCCAATTCTGATCCTTAAGTACCTGTGAAGTGAGCATCGTCTGTTCATCTTGCAAAAAACACAAAAAACCCACAAAAAATCAGATCTTGCCCCCAAAAGACACAGTTTACTTAACATCCACTTATTGGGCATCAACCATATAAAAATCAGAGCTTCCAAAAACATGGCATCTCATATCTGCAAAAGTGGAATTAAAAATGAAAGATAAGCAAAAGGAAACAGATGCAAATCAGTAAGATGTGAGAAAAATGTGAAACGTCACCAGGGTTTAAAAATGACTCCTGTAAAGAAAAGAGAGACAAAATAAAAGCTTTCGGTCGGCGACGTGCACCGACAACATGAAAAGCCCAAAACTCTCATAATCCACAATGCCAAATACAAAGCAAGCGCATCGGAATAGCAAAAGCCTACTACATAAAACAAAAAGAAGGAAAGAACGAAAGAAAAAAAGGAAAAATCATGTAAACCACTAAAAATGTCAGATCGACGTAAAAGGACTCTCATTCCCCATACATCTTTAGAGCATCTGAATCACTGCACACTGAAAAACTTGAAGCTCGAACCGGGGGGAAAAAAAACGCCGAAATCCCAAAAGCAGCAATTCAAATTCTGACCGTTCAACAGCAGCCAAAGGAGGGGAAAAATAAAAAAAGAGAATTCGAAAATACAAAAAGCGCTTATGAAAAAGGGGGGTCAGTGGAGATGGTACTCACCGAGCGGCAGTGCAAAAGGTAGCGGCAGTAAGAAAAAGCGCGTCAGGGCGCAGCGCGCGGTGGGCGGAATGATGGCGGAATGCTCGCGCTCTCTGGCTCGGTCTCGCGCTGCCGGGCTCCGCTGCGTCATGTGACTCACAGCGCTGTGTGTGAGAGTGCGAACGCTGATGGCTGATCGCTGCACAGTTCTACAGTCTGTAACTGAGAGCACACTGTGCCAAAGCACTAGTTTATAACTCTGTCCTCCTCCTCCTCAGCCTCCCTCTTCTCAGCCTCCTCCTTTTACACATAGCGAACTGGCAGCATGTCAGAATCAATCACTCTAACATCCAAACAAACCATAGACATGCTCTATTATTGCAAAATAAAAGACTTGACATACAGTACAGATCAAATCAATAAATACATTACAAGTGATGTGCACAGGATCAGCACTCTTACAATGTCCATTTTAACATAGGTGACACAATAACAAATCGTATTACTATACAGTACAATCTTATACCAAGGTGTATTGAAAAAGGTATTTCATGATTTGTCGATTTTATAGGCTACACACTTGACCAATCACCTTGGTAAATACTGGGATATTAACATGGATGTTACTTTAACACATAGCACTTGTCTAAATGCACCAATTTATGGCAACAGTTGTCCCCTAATGGGAAATTATGTTAGTGGAATGCTATTTAATTTGCTAACAGTTCAGGACAGAACCTTTACAACATGAATACATAGATATCTCATTACAATTATGTACACTACCGTTCAAAAGTTTGGGGTCACGTAGAAATTTACTTATTTTTGAAAGAAAAGCACAGTTTTTTTCAATGAAGCTAACATTAAATTAATCAGAAACACACTCTATACATTG
>JAVSBV010004199.1:0-12864 GCA_033117975.1 Parotocinclus spilosoma | reverse complement strand
ACACACACACACACAGCACATTACACACACACACACACACACACACACACACACACACACAGAGAGTATATATATATATCTATCATATTTAATTAACCTTACTAACACGCTAATCAACCTTACACACACACTTTCTTCTTATTTTTATATATATATATATATATATATATATATATATATATATATAAATAAATACTTTAAAATACTATTCAATCTATTCATAATAAAACATCAGAGCCCAACCTCAATAACACACTTTCTTCTTTTATAGCACAAAAGTCAACCAATTTCATATACAATATTAATTTGGAATGAGCATGTCTTTGGCGTCTACAAACTTTAGTTCATATAGCGTATTCCACATTCACTGGGTTAAGCATGGGCATGGGTTAAGAAGCACCTACCAGAGGAGAATCCTCATACACAATGATTCCATTCCTCACTGACGGCTGAAGAGTCAGAGTCTGGACTGTTGTATCTCTGTAAGGACCAAGACATATTACACATTATAGGTTTGCCAGTACAGATCCAAATGGAAATCAATTCCCTTCCCTCTAAAGCGAAATTAAGTATTATCCTGGGAATGTATTATATTATAAAACTCAATATAATTAGAAAACACACGTGTCCCAAATTAAGAGTCCTCTTTCATCTCTGTTGGTCTCAGATGTGAAGCATATCTCGACAGAGACCTACTGACAGAGGAGAATCCCTGAAGTACTTTGGTCTAATATTAGAGTTATGTTGTAGCTAACCAGGCCACTAGGACATGTGGTTGACTTTCAGACAACCTTCCAAATGGCACTAGATAAACTTGATTGTGCTTCAAAGGAAATTATTTCTTGCATCTACTTTACAGCATATATATGAGAAACTGTTTGGGACACAATTCAGTTAGAATTAGAATTTAAACTGGGACATGGTGGCAAAGGAATTGGGGCAAAATTATTTATTCTTGGCACCCAGGCTACTTTTGAGACCTGAGTTTGAGTCTCAAAAGTGCAACTGGACGTGTGTGACACAGGGAAGGATGGAAAAGGCTTCATCCATCTACAACAGTGGCAAGCAATGGCTTCGAGGTAGTGGCTAAGATGGTGGGTGGACAAGGTTTTGTAAATTCAGTCTCACTAGAAGTCCACCACCTTCTTCTGGAAAGAAGCCATTTACTGGCCTACATGCTTCCTCTCTCATGCTAGCAGCAGGATGTCAGACATGTTGTGAGAGTGGGCAACTGACAGATTGGAAGGAACCAGCATTCTTTTCGAATTACATTACTACACTTAGGACTCAGTTCCTGAATTGGGGATCTCAAGATGAGTGATACTGGTCAGCCAGCTACAGTTCAATATGATCTGTGATCATAGATGAAATTCAGAGCACACACAAGAATACATTTTAGTTACAAGCGTTACATTTTCATCCATTAAGCTTTTTTTTCAGAGTTAAAGTCAAGTTACATGGCTGTCTACACAGTGTTTGTGTAAATGGAATTTTTTTAATTCCTCTACAGTTCCCATATAAACTGTATAGTATGTATTTTGAATATATATAAAAAAAATTGATACACTTACTCACATTAATATCACATTTTACACCTGTTCAACTGCTCATTCAACTCAATACACCTGTTCAACTCAATGCAAACATTTAATCCACCAATCAAATGGCATAAACTTACCTAAATGCATTTAGGCATGTCAATAAGACCAAATTGAGAATTCATAATAAGGAAGAAATGTATTTTAAGTTACTTTTGAACATGGCACGGTGGTAGTACTTTTTCAGAAACTGCTGGGCTACTGGGATTTTCACACACAGTTATCTCTAGGGTTTACAGAAAATGGTCAGAAAACATAAAAAAAAAAAATATCCAGTGATTGCCAGTTGTAATTGTGTTTTGGCACATGTTGGACCCCTCAATAAAAAATGTACTGTTGCTGACCACGTCCATACCTTTATGACTACATCTTCTGCAGCAGCTGCATGATGCTAACATGTAAATATGTACCAAAATAGGAATGTTTCCAACATGGCCATGAATGACCATGGATAATTTCTGGGGAAAAGGAGGTTCAAACTGGTACTAGCAAGGTGTATATAATAACATGGCCGGTGAGTGTATATGAATCAATACGTCAAACAATTTTGCTACAGTTACACAGATATAGAAAAGCTCAAAAACAAATACAAATAAAACTATTTAATGAACTGCAAAAAGGTTTGATTATGCAGTTTTGGCAAGGTTTGTAAATATGTTTGGACGACCCTGGATATGTCATTCCATGCTACCCCTCCTAAAACCCTTCCCAGGTTACACTAAATATTTGAAACTATATTGTACATAAGCTATTTTTTTCCAGTTTCTTAATACTGCATACAAGTTTCTTGTATTTACTGGTTATATTCCAATTAAGAGACAAAGATAATTATATATGGTCAGTATACTAAAATAATTGTGTGTGTAATATAATGGTACACTAAGCCTTTCACAGATGCACTGACATTTTGCCAATAACACAGACAAAACAAAATAACACAAAAAAACAATAAAAAGAAAGAAAGAAAGAGACTAACAAATTGTGTTTAAAAAGATTGGGACAGTGGAAACGAACTGCCTTAGTTTAGGGTAGAACGACTTGAATACTGTGAATAAATAAACAGAAAGCATGCAGCTTTGACCGCTTAAGATACAGGGGTTTAAGTAGCAAAGCATGTAACAGTAGCTTCAGAACAGACTAAGTTAATGGATAAGCTTTACCTGTGAAGTTGCAGATATTCTCTGGGTCTGTTCATTAAATGTAGTAATCGGTCAGCTATTTTGTTTTTCCCCACACCCTGTCAACAAATGAGAATTCAAGAATTCAACAGTATCAGTCCATTTGACAGGCTGTGATTCAGTGTGACAGCAGTAATCAAGCCCACACCTTCCATTCTGTGCCTGAACACTCCCTACAGGGACAACGAAGTCAACTATAGCAAGGAGTGGGTGAGTGAACACCGTAGGGTATGAGGAGCTCTAGTTTAGTCTGTTTCTTAGAGTTTAGATCACTGCCTTACACTCAAAACAACTGACCAGTATGGCCTGAACTCACTACAATAGATATGAAATTGTTGGATGTGAAAAAGCTCCAATTTACCTGGTTGCCCACCAACAGTAGATGTTCCCCCAACAGAAAATCTTTCACCATGTCCTCCATAACTATCATGTGCTGCAATAAAACAAGAAAGTACAACAAAGAAACAATTGTATTGCCAACACTGTTAAAGTATCACTACAATATTTTGTATTTAAAATGCTCATAACACATCAAAAGTAAAGATGGATGAAAAATGTGACACACAAGACTCTGAAAGAGCGCTGATGTAGCACAGCAATGGCAGCTGCAGAACCTCCTGCAAGCTGAAAAGTGGAACTGCTACTGCTGTTCAGGTCAGGAAATTTGAGGCCAAACCAATCTTAAACAATGTCTGCAATGTAACTGAAACAACCCACTGCCATCTGGGAATGCCACTGCCATGAAAAGTGTTTCTGGTCCACACTAAAGTCTTGGTAGGTGAAATTTTGCCCAGAGCCCTCACACTCGCTCCGCTGGTCTGTCCTCTTTCTACAGTATATCCTGTTTCCATAAGGATAATGGTGATTAACCTCGCAATACATACGACATTGACAAACACAGGACTCAGAGCGTCCATAGGTCCAAATTTGTTGCTTATGTAAGTGATTCAGTCTGTCTACGAGGTTATGATGGGCACTATGATGGACCATATATGTGATTTTATGACATCCCATTCTAAATATGCATTAATATGGTCTGTGGTGGCCTAGCAGTAAAAGGACTAGGCTCAAACCAAAAGTTCAAGGGTTCAAATGCCACCTCTGCCAAGCTGCCACTGTTGGGCTCTTGAGCTATGCCGTTAACCCACAATTGCTTGAAAGAATGTATCAATTAAAAGTCGCTCTGGATAAGGGCATTGAAAAATGACATTGTACCAATGACAAATGTACATTTAAATAAATCCCCTTTTCAGCCATAACAACTTGGACTAGTTAATGCTTTCCACAAGATTTTGGAACGTCTGTGGAAATTGTCACGTTTTTATCCAGGAAAGTTTTTGTGAGGTTGGACTGATGTTAGACAACAGGGCCTGGCTCACAATCTCCATTCTAGTTCATTAAGGTGTTCTTCTAATCAAAGTCATCCAACCATGCCAACCTTCATCAAAATATTACAACAAAGTATGCAATTGTTCGTAATGTTTTGGAATTCTTGTACATTATCCTCATCCGTGAGACTGTCAAATAGAGAACTATGATTTGACACTCCACAGTGCTCCAAAGTCCAGTGGCGGTATGCTTTACACCACTTCATACACAGTCTTTGTGCTGATGCTAATGCCAGGGAAGGTTTGGAACTTTGCAGTTATTCAGTCAGCAGACCGTTGGTAGCCTTTATGTGCTATGTTCCCCAGCTAGCACAGCCCCAGTTAGCAGCTCCGTTTACGTGGTCTGCCTCAGTATGGCTGAGATGCTGTAGTTCCTATATCCATTCTATATTCCATGTTTTAATAATATTACTCAGCTGATTGTTGGAATATCTAGGAGGGAAGAAAATGTATGAATTGATTTGCAACAGTGGCATCACAGTACCAATTAGTAAGCACCCACTTAATAGACTATGTGCTCTTAACAATAACTAACTACATTTTCTCTTTGAGCTTGTATAGTTCTAGCCTGACACATTAGGATGTTGCTCCATCAGCTCCAGCACCGCACAGTGACACACCAGAGGGCAGTAACTCTCTCCCTCCTCTGGGTGGCTGGCGACAACGTGTCGCCAAGGACACAAAATCCTAGTGACTCTGTGTATCAGACTAAATAATTCAGATACTTATACTTTTTTAGTTTTATATATTTTATTCAGCATTTTAATTACATGTAAGTGCCTGTTTTGTAATATCAGTACAGACTTATTGGCCTAGCTAAATTAGTTTAATTCTTCCATTTGTCATCTAAACCAAACAAGGAGGATGGGTCCATTTTCATTTTGCTACTATTTACCTAAGCTTGCTCATTTTGGGACATTCCTTAGATATTAAAACATAATCTAAAATTGTAAAGCTGCTTTTCAATGGACAATACACAATTGTATAAAGTGCTCTATAAATAAATATGACTTGACTTGACCCAGTTACAACTAAGATAAGTTTATTCTAGAGCAATGCGTTTTCAATACTAGACTAAACATTTTAAGTCTGTCCAAACCAGTTTTGCATTACATTTACAGCATTTAGCAGATGCCCCTCTCTAGAGCGACTGATACAATCTTACTATCAAAGCAATTGGATTATCCAAACGCAACTGTTATGTTAAAAATGATTACATTCTAACAAATCAAATGTTTATTAAGGGCTGACAAAAATAATTTAGTGCACTTATTTCATGTACTTTTGCATTAGCAGTGCAAAGAGTGAGCCACTATATGCACGTATTGAATTTGACCCATTATTCGTGTTATTTCATTTTCGTTCTTTTACGGCTTTAATGATGTAACAGTAAAAAACCATAAGCAACAGCCTAATAAACAAGTGTAACAACTGAGCAGAATATTATACAAAAAAGCACCAGCACGAGTACCTGATATTTAAAGTACACATTATCATTTTCACTAAACCTGCATCTTGTAGTACAGTAGCACTGTAACCGTCTGCAAACAGGGAGATCAAATAGAAGTGAGATCAAAGCGGTTTTTCTTTTACACATAACAATCCACACCTCCATGGGAACACATGTGGACATGCAGCCTGCTAATATTTAAGTGTCATGTCCTCATTTTAGTCTCAGTGGTGGGTTCCAATCCTCTCCTGGGCATGCTCGAAAGACAAAAAGCAGGTCATTCAGAACTGGGGCAGAAAGAAACTTTTTTTTTTGCCACTGCCCCATCTGGCTTTTTCTGATCCTTAAACAGCACAGTAGGGAAGAGGTTTCAGAGAGGGAGGCGTATCTGGGTCAGTCCTCTTTTATTCTTTGTGAGGATGGAAAAGTCTTAGTATAACTACAGCAGCCTGCCTGGTACACTTGCAAACAGCAACAACTACAAGAGTTACAATCTCTCTGTTGTAATATAGGTTAATGGTGGTTCTTGCAAGATTTATTCACTGATCAGTAGAGTAGTAAAAGCAATACATTTTGGGCAAAAGTATGTAAGCACCTCATCTAATCAGTGGTCAATAATTTTAGTTGCCTCAATACTAACAGATTCATAGTACAAAGCAATCAGGCAGAGAACCTTGTAGACTGCAAGTTTTGTGCACAGCCCTCTCTAGAGCTTTCAGAGAATGGTCCAAAAAAGGGAAAATATCCAGTAAGCTGCAGTTCTCTGGGTAAAAATGCCTTGCAGTGGAGAATGGTCAGACTGGTTCCACTCATTACAACCAAGGTATGCAAAATAGCATCTCTAAACAATACTTTAAACCTTGAAGCAAATGGGCTATAGCAGCAGAAGACCACTCCAGGCACCATTCCTGTCAGATAAGAACAAGTAACTGTGGCTACAATTTGCATGGGCTCACTAAATTTGAATAATAAAATATTAGTAAAAAAAAAGTTGCCTGATCTGATTCTCATTTTCTGCTCTGACATTCTGATAGGGTAAAAATTTAGCAAACCAAAACACCTTTTTTGAATCAATGCCATGAAGAATCAAAACGCTTCTGAAGTCAACAGTTGTTTCAACCCAGTTGGATGTGGTGGCTTGGAGAGTAGGTTAGGAATAGATCTTAAAATCTCACGTTTGCCAAGCTGCCACTGTTAGGTCCTTGAGCAAGGTCCTTAAATCACAATTGTTTGGATGTAAGACTGTATCAATTCAAGTCAATCTGTAAGTCAATCTTCAAGTCAATCTGTAATTCAAGTCGTCTGCTAAATGACAAATGTAAATCTACTGGCAACGAGTACCTAATAAAGCGGCCAATGAGTGCATCGCCTTCATTAATTATGTATTTGCACCACAAAGCTTAGCAGGAAAAGTGGAATGAAACTGAGACTATGATTTATTTGCAGTACCAAACTATACAAGGAAAGCATTTCATGATTTAAACCTTACTTGGCAAAATTGCATGGAATTTTTCACAGCCATAGCTTATCTTCTGCCAAGCTCCTGATTTTAATGTACTTTTCCTACTGTGTATTAGACTGCTAAAATGGAGCCAGTGCCAAGTAATAAAAAAATAGTTTTTGACTATTGGTAGCTACTACCGCTACTGACAGCAGTGATAATCAGTTTGGTTGCTGTAGTCCATGATGTGTTGTGCATATCTTGGTTCTAAAGGGTGGTTATTTGATTTTCTGTTGCCTTTCTATCAACTTAAACCGGTCTTGCCATTCTCCCTTGACATATGGAATCAACAAAGCATTTACCCCCAAAGAACTGCAGCTCACTGAACATTTGACCTTTTTCTGACCTTTTTCTCTATAATATGAATATTATTATTGGACGTAAATGAGCGTTAGATTGCAATTTCCTTTCCGTCTAAGAATTATATACCTACCCATCCATCCATTATCTTCCGCTTAATCTACACAGGGTCACGGGCCAGCCGGTGCCCACCCAGCAACTCTGGACGCAAGAACAGGAACAATCCTAAATCCAGTCTACACACAGTCACACACTAAGGCCAATTTAGAGAAACCAATTATCCAAAGACACGTCTTTGGACTGTAGGAGGAAGCCGAAGTACCCGAAGTAAACCCATGGGGAGGACATGCAAACTCCAAACAGAAAGAACCCAGGCCAATCTACCCTGGGATTGAACCTGGGACCTTCTTGCTGTGAGGCAGCTGTGCTACTCACCAAGCCACTGTGCTGCCCAAATTACATACTACTCACAAAATATAGATACAGATATTTCTAAATAAAATAATTTTTCCCCAAAATTTTTTGTAAATTTTGTGTAAATTTTAGCATACCATGCATGTACAGAATTCTAGACAGCATGTTGTGAAGAGCCCCCAAGCTGAATACATAGCTGTGTCCAAAATAGATCCCGCATTGGTCTCCCTAATCACTTGTTAGCTTTACTTTACATATTGATAGACTATGGTTGACTAAGCAGCACTCAAAACACAATCGAAATTGAGCATTTCCTCATCTACAACACGTGGTCTCATAAACAAACCCATGAGTGTCTGAGTCTGTACACACCAAGTACCTAACTGAACTGATCTTTACCAATTACATGCATCTTTTTTTCTGCCTTATCATTATTCTGTCATTTGGAAACAGAATAAATGGGAAATTTTGATCCTGAGCCCTTCAATTTATTTGATAAGGTTACACTGGAATGATGATATGACGCTGAATGATTTGCAGAACAGGAGGATAAATCCGCATGACAGCAATGGATGTACTGACCAGCTCACCTGAGTATTATCATAAAAGAGCACATCAGGGACCTTCAGCCTCTCGTCTGGATTATAAACAGGAGCAGATACCTTGCCAATTGTAAGAACTCCATCTCTGACCAAGGCTGGAATATTAATAAAAGACAATTGTAAAAATGAGTAAAAAGAAACAGCAGAAAGTGATGGTCATTGCTACATATAGCAAAGTGTAAGAGAAAGAGCTGCATGAGGGAGAGGGATTTTTAAAAAATAGACTGCTCAGTTAGCAACTTTTAACTTTTACAGTAAGAGATGTAACCTCTCATCACACACATAGTGTTCTCTGTGCTTCTCTTCATGCAGCACCCGGGGAAGCTATAATCAATTACATTTGATAAACATGACATGAGAAGACGGAGCAGAATAAAAGATTGGCTGTATGTTCATCAGGACTAATAATCCATTAATGACAGGATTAATATCTTATTAGGTTTATGTATACACCACAATAGTGAGAAGAGTAATCTAAGGACAATCCAAAGGAATTTGTATCTGAGCGATCTGGTGGATAATCCTTTAACCTCCAATTACATTTCCAATTAGAGTATGTGAGTAACTTCAATGCTGATGAAATTGCAAATTTAAATAGTCAGCAGACTGAACAGACGAATAAAAATCAGAATAGTGGGGTGTTGTTTTTTTAAATAAATTAACTATACTCGTGATAATACAATGCTCACAAAAATGAGGGGATACTTTTGAGAACAGTATACATCAAGGAATGCAGCAGGACATATACTTTTACTCTCCCTTTGTTTGACGTTGATGAGCCTAACACGTTTAGATTAGGGGTGGCGTACGATATGTACGGTCTACAACAGGATCTTAATTTTTGTTTTAACGATGTGTGAGCTGGCATTATCGAGTATGTCACTCATTTTGCATAAAACAGCTAAAAGCACACCTTAATAGTCAACATATTTACTGTGTTACTGAATAACATTTAGTGCATGTAAATGGAGACTTTGGTCAGAGAAAGGATAAATCACTAAACAGCGTAACGCTCACAGAACCTACACGGAAAAGCCAAAAAAAAAAAAAAAAAAAGGTATTACTTACAAGTGGGGCCATGTTTTGGCACTGTTTGTGATTCAGACTGATCTTCTATCGAGCAGTTGACTAGGTTTTTTTGTAGGGCAGAACGTGCCAGACTTGGGAGGAACCTACATACAGACAGATCCAAACTTCATGTAATACTGAAACTGTTCAACACCTTTAATGAAGTAGTAACATTCAAAATCCAGTATTGTGCAGCAGTATTAAGCCACCATTAGATTTGTTGTTTTAATGCTATAATGATCATATTGCTGGCGATTGAACCCAAAAATGTCAGACTTGGATTCATCACTGCATAACACTCTTTTCCACTGATCCACATTCAAATTCTGTGAGCTTTAGCATATCATATTCTTTTTCACCCCTCGTTTAAAAAGCAGCTTGACTTCTACTCTTCTTGGTTGCTACCCTTCCAAATAGACCATTCCTGATCAAGCTTCTTCAGATGGTAAAAGGGTCTACTTGGCATCTCAATAAAGCTACCAGATGCTGCTGTTGCACAAGTGTAAGGGGAGAGCACACTAGATACTTGCCACAGTAGCCAATAGAAGCTGTATCCTAATAAAGAAATTGAGATGAATCTATATATGGTCATTATAAAATTTGAAAAACAATGATAACTTAATGGTGGCTTAAGACTTCTGCACAGTACTTAATACATACTGGCATTTTAGAAGATACTACAATACAACTAAATCACTGATATCGATAAATAACGGTACATAGTAAAGCAATAAATTTGACTTGTACCTAAATTTTGGAAATGCGGAGAAAACTGTGAATTTTTAAATTAAAATTAATATTACTTTTAATTCTTACAAATGGAAAACTATTTAAATGAATTGTATACAAAACCCATATACAAATAATTGCCTGACTCTTTACTAGCACTTTCGAAAGCCAGCACTCACTCCAGCCCTCTTACTCATATAAATGCCTGAAAATAACTCTGGATCTATTTTGCTTAGCTGTTCCACTTCTAAAGCAGTTCAGAATAAATAAATGTAGATGAAAATTAGAGTTAGAGTGGTTCGCATGCTACCTGGACAGACAAGCTTTGTTCACAGCGTGAGCAACGCTTTCTTCTGGATACTGAGACAGACGACGGCAGATTCTCAACAGCTGCCTGGTAGACAATGAGGAAGCCAGAGACTGAGCCTGGACAGAAACAACAGGCTGTAGTCAGAGTTTAGTCATGTGTATGCAGTGTGGAGTTAATTGAGAAATAGCAGACAATGATATTTACAACACAGGCTTATCACTGCTGGCACTGTAATTGAAAAGCTCACTCATATGGGGTTTTAATCCTGACAATATGCGGCATTTCAAGAAGATATCTGGTGTAGCACATTCTGAAAAACTGTTCTTCATTTATTTTCCTGGACAACCATGCTGGTTTTAAAGAGAACTACTATTTGCATACTATATACCTAACTGCCAAAGGTTATATAGTAGGGTATATAAAGGGTATATAGTAGCATATGGACAAAATCAAATCCAAAAGCATGGGTATTAGTACGGAATGTGTTCCCCATTTGCTGTTTAAACAGCCTTCACTGTTCTGAGACAGCTGTCCAGCCCACTATATTTTGAACCACGGCAGATGTTAGACACTAATCCCTTGCTCATTTCTGATATTACAATTTATCTCTGATGGAGTCAGGACAAGAAAGCCATGCAAGAAAGCCAAGTTTTCCATCAAAGATGGAAAACCATTTCTTGATAGACTGCTTTTACTAACTTTATGCACTCATGTTCAACACTACTTATGGCACAACATGTTGGAATCACCACCGCTGGAGAAAATGAAAACAGTTTTACTTAGAAGCCAAAAAAACACAATATGGAAGCACCCCATTGTGCCAAACACAGGCACAAGTCTAAAAACGCAAATTAGTCTGCAGTTAAAACATTGTTTAAAACCTTTACAAGCCATTGCCTTTGCCTAAACGAAAGAAATACGGCTCCAACAAGAAGCTGTCAAGTAAGACAATAGAAAAGATAATACTCTTTCAAGGAAGAAATACAACTTGGGCTATGGCAAAAGATGTTAGCTGTTCTCAATCTGCTATGTATAAAATTTGGAGCAACTATAAACCACATGGCAATGTTATGAAAGGAAAACATATGGGTAGTAAGTAAGATGTCAATGTGTCAGGAAAGAAAAAGCAAAGCAATATGCTTTAAAATGTATAACAAAACTAGGGAAGATGGCAATCATTACCTCAGCAGCCAGCAATTGAAATTTTGACACTTACTCAGAAAACAAGTTTGGTGACAACGAATTCAGCACCCAAAATATCATTTTTGAGGATGATAATGTGTCTAGTCACAGAGAATAGTGTTAAAGCTATTCTTGAGGGAAGTCATATCAACTAAGTGACCTGACCAGTAAACTACTGACCTCAATATGAGTGAAATCTGATGTTATAAATAAAAAGAATGGTCTATGGCAAGGTCCCATTATGAAAAAAATAATATAGAATATCGATATTCATTTGTGGTGTTCATGCCTCAATTAACTCAGGCAAACAAAAAATCAAGAAGTAGCAACGAATTATTATATATTTTTGTTTGATAAATCAATACATTTTCCACTCAATTAAATGAGTTTGTACTGTCTATATAAATTTTTACAGATTTTATATCGGTGTCATTTTCGTGACATACACTGCTCACAAAAATTATATTTAAAATAATTAATTATAATTCAAAATGAGCAATTAAAAAAAGAAGCATTTGACTTTAATTAGACAAGATTATTAGAAAAGCAAAACAGTCAAAGAAAGTTGTTTGATTCTGCAAATGAGATTCAAAATCAATTGTCGTGAATGAGCATGTAAAATATTCATGGGGTGAACAGAAGCATGTCAAACTGGACGAGAGTGCCATAAATGTACTGTTCGGTAGGGTGTACGGTCACTCAAGACGCCTAAAACACACTGACCGTGATGGGACATAGACAGGATCAGATTGTCCAGCAGTTCTTGTGGGATCCTCTTATTGGGATCCTATTATATACATGTAATGTTATTCACTTATTTGGACCAAAGAACGTATACAGTATGCAATATCCGTGAAGAAACTTTGTCTCTGGCATCACTACCCGAAAACTCCAGAGTTTCTCCCCAGCCCTCTACCGCCACCTACAGGTCTTGCCACAAGTCGTGACTTTGCCACTGCAAAAGCAGATCAGAAATTTATGGGAGGAAAAACTTGTTTGCAAATAAATTTTTCAATGTTCGTACATTTTTTCAATTTTTCAGTTGAAAGTAGTTCTTGTTTGTACGCTCGCTATACGTGTAAATCGCACAATAAAGGTTTAGTAAACATTTAATATGTTACATAGCACGTCCCGTCTTGTAACA
>JAVSBV010004181.1:0-12864 GCA_033117975.1 Parotocinclus spilosoma | reverse complement strand
GTCATGGCTCGCAACCTGGGAGTGACTATGGACAACCAATTGTCCTTTTCCACCCACATTGCTAACGTCTCTCGGTCATGTCGCTTCCATCTTTACAACATCAGAAGGATCCGTCCATTTCTTTCCACAGAGAAAAACTCAGATTCTGGTTCAGTCCCTTGTCATCTCGAGGCTGGACTACTGTAACTCTCTCTTAGCAGGGCTTCTTCTGACCGCTATCCGATCCTTACAGCTGATCCAGAATTCAGCAGCAAGACTTGTGTTCAATGTTGAAGTTTACACACACTACACCACTGCTCCGATCTCTCCACTGGCTCCCTGTAGCTGCTCGCATCAGATTTAACACACTGGTGCTTGCTTACAAAGCTAAAAATGGCCTGCACCCTCCTACCTTGCAGCTCTTATCACACCTCACACAGCACCTGGCTCACTCCAGTCCTCTAGCACTGCTCGACTGGATCCCACATCTATGAGGGGGCATCTATGAAGGAAGGCATTCATCTAGACTCTTCTCAGTTTTGACACCTAAGTGGTGGAATGAACTTCCCTTAATGTTCGAACAGCTGAGTCTCTGGCTACCGTCAAAAACCGCTTGAAAACCCACCTATTCCGCACTTACCTCAACTAACTAACTAGCCTAGATTGCAGGCAAGTCGTCGAAAAGACCTTCCTGATTCCGTCAGTCCAACGATGTTCCCCTCTTAAAGTCTGTCAACTGGCCAAAATGTCTTTAAGTGAGTAATAGAGACCTGACTAGCAGCCAACGTTGTCTCACCAATGTTGGCTCTGGACTACTTATCTAAAGTTTTTGGTCCTGTTAAAATCTTAGCACTGCCACTGTTGGATCCTTGAGCAAGACCCATAACAGATATACTACTCACAAAAATTAGGGGATACATCTAAATTGGATATCCCATAATGCAATACCCCCTGATTTTAGTGAGCAGTGTAGTTGCTAAGATCAGATGCAAGCACGCACTTAGTTCAATTCCAGGTTGCAAGGAGCCAGGCCATAATCGGCAGCACAGGGATATAGGTGGGAACCCATCTTAGATATGGGCACCAGTCCATTGCAGGGAACCTGAACACACACACACTCACTGACACTGGAATGCCAACTGACTTGATGCAAGTCTTTGAAATGTGCCAGAGAAAACCCGCACGGTTACGCGGGAACATGCAAACTCCACACAGACAGCAGCTGGGCCATGACTCAAACATGGGTCTCTAAAGCTGAGGTGACAGCACTAACCATACTGCCACCATGCTGCCCCATTTACATTTACAGCAGTTATCAGATGCCCTCAAATGGAGCAACATTTAACTTTACAATGTACAGTTCAAGCAATTAAGGCTTGATGGCTTTTCGTAATGGACCAATAGTGGCAGTCTGGTAGTCCTGGGACTGGATCCTCCATCCCTCTGGTAATTAGATTAATGTTGTAATCATTTGCCACCACCACCCCTTTTGCACAGTGGATCGCTCTCTATGCATTTTGTTTTTATTCTCAATGTTGTGCAAGAGAGCAACCATCAAGCGCTTGAGTAATTTGAGTCAAACATCTCTAAAAAACTTGTGGTTCTTACAGTGGTGTGAAAAAGTGTTAGCCTCCTTCCTCATTTCCTGTTTTTTTGTATGTTTGTCACCCTTAAGTGTTTCAGGACATCAAACCAATTGAAATAGTTGTCAAAGACAACAAAAGTAAACAAAGAATGCAATTTGTGAATTAAGTTGTTTATTATTAAGGGAAAAAAAATCCAAACCAACATGGCCCTGTGTGAAAAAGTGCCCCCCGTGTTAAAACATACTGGTGGTACATTGTCTCTAGCCACACCTTGATTATTGCCACACCTGTTCTCAATCAAGACATCACTTAAATAGGACCTGTCTGACAAAGTAAAGTCCACCAAAAGATTCTTAAAAGCTACACATCATGCCGAGATCCAAAGAAATTTAGGAACAATTGAGAAAGAAAGTAATTGAGATCTATCAGTCTGGAAAGGGTTATAAAGCCATTTCCAAAGCTTTGGGAATCCAGCGAACCACAGTGAGAGCCATTATCCACAAATGGCGAAGACATGGAACAGTGGTGAACCTTCCCAGGAGTGGCCGGCTGCCCAAAATTCCTGCAAGAGCGCAGCGATGACTCAATCAAGAGGTCAACTGCAGGCCACACTTGCCTCAGTTAAGGTCAGAGTTCATGCCTCCACCATCAGAAAGAGACTGGGCAAAAATAGCCTGCATGGTCATACCACAGTCTCTCCCTTAATAATAAACACCTTCATTTATAAATTGCATTTTGTGTTTACTTGTGTTGTCTTTGACTACTATTAAATTGGTTTGATGTTCTGAAACACTTAATTGTGACAAACATGCAAAAAAACAGGAAATGAGGAAGGGGGCAAACACTTTTTCACACCACTGTATAATGCCATAGCAGCAGCATTACCGCATATAACACGCTGACAAATTTAACTCATCAGTTACTCTCAAGACCGCTTCTAAAATTAAGCATGCTGATTGCTTTCAAGAAGCTGCAGATCATCCGACTAAATGAGCTGCTGCAATCTATAGGAGGGTCTGGAAGAACGGTGTAACATGAACAATATCCAACCATTGCCACAAGGTGCCACCATAGACATAATCAGAACTAAACACAGATAAATAAGCACAACCAGCAAATATAACAGAGAAGAGGTCAAACAGGTCACATGGTACATCCCTAACAGTGTGTTCTAGCCTATTCAGTAAGATATCATGATTTGTAGTGTCAAATGCTGCACTTAAACCTAAAAGAACAAAAAAAGAAACATGTCCATTTTCTGATGATATTAATAGATCATTATGTACCCCAAATTAATACTGTTTAAGTACTATGATGGGCCTTTGGAGGTAGCTACACAGCTCCTGATAGACAGCTTTTTAAATATTTATTTAACATATTACCTAATTTATATGTTACAGTTACAGTTTCAATAAGCGTATGCTAAATATAAAAATAAAGAACATGTTTAAAGAAAATATAATAATACAGGGTAAGTCAAAAGACACAGAAAAAATTTTGAAAATGACATATTTGAATACTCCAGCAAGTACTGGGTGAGGGGGCCAATCTTTTAGGCTAAGTTTGGAACATGGCTGCCACCTTGAAAGCTGCCATATTGGTTCAAGGGCAAGTTTTTCCAATGGAAAGGTGACATGAATTGTATCAGATTTGCTAACTCTTGTTTCAGAAGTTATCAATGTTATGAGATGTGGTGATTTTTATTAGGAGCAGACGTACAGAAAGGATGGTTTTGGGACGTCTCTTAAATGGCGAGGCACGGAGGTAGTCCAAACTCCAGGGAGTGAGCGTGAGCTCAAATGTGCATACAATTAAATGAAAGCCATGCCGGGACACATCTTATAGAGTGCACATTGCCGGGTGGCTACTCTAGCCGGGGCATATCTCGAGTCAGCAGCTGACTAAAGACAGAAAGTGCAAAAGCGCCGGGTCGCCATGCCGGGACGCGTATGCTTCTAACACACTACCGGGTAGCTGCTACAGAGTGCAGAGGACGCCGAAGCGCCAGAGGGCGAGCGTTAGCTTGAACGAGCACGTAGAACGCTGGGGGGTGGGGGGGGGGGGGGGGGGGTTGGCGAAGAAAACGCGGAAGTGACCAAAGCGCAAAAAGGCGAGCATATAAGCTTAGGGCGCACTTGTAGCGTGAGTGAGGTGCCGAAGCGCCAGAACATGAAAATAAACTCAGGTGGGCGAGGAGCGCGAACGCGAATAGATCATGAGAGGCGAGCGCCAGAGGGTGAGCGTGAGCTCAAAAGCGGAAAAGTTAGACTGGGGTGTGTCCTATTTAGAACGAACTCCCAGCTGGAGTAAGGCTAGGTAGGTGCCGACGACTGAAAAACGCTAGCTCAAAACATGCGAGGAGCCTAAAAAAGCCCCCGGACGTTACCACTATTTCTAGGGGTGGACTGTGGTAGCCTAGTGGTTAATGTACTGGACTATGGACCAGAAGGTCCAGGGTTCAAATCCTGCCTCTGCCAAACTGCCACAGCTGGGTCCTTAAGCTAGACCCTTAACCCACAGTTGCTTGGATTGTAAGTCTGTACAAGTTTTAAGTCGCTCTGGATAAGGGTGTCTGCTAAATACGGTAAATGTAAATGTAAATGGGAACGGGGACGGGCGCAAGGGCGCCGGTGGTCAGACATGCAAACCGAACGGAGATGGAATCTCGATGCAATAACAATGACCTGGCCCCGAACAGCGCTAAACCACGCCTTTATAGGACGTTGTAGCAGCTGTTTCGGATCATGACATAATCAGAATAATGGATATATAAGCTGCCTCACCGATAGTTCTGTAATGGCAACCGGCAAGGACGGCCGAACGCTCCGGGGGAACCCTAACAATAAACACAGAAATTTCTACATTACTTTGTTCATCAGCAGTAACTGAAGATGGAATTGATGATTCTGATGTTCAGAGAATGCAGCTGACGTATGAATGAAAAAAAAGGGATATGTTAAAGGCAGCCTCTGCATCACGAAAGCTGCCATCGGAACCAACACACGCACATTTCAGGAATGTAAATGGTTGTAAAGATTATTCCGCTAAAAAAAGGAGTTAAATTCCTTGTTTCATTTTATTCCAATCCTAATCGTATTATCTTACATCATATAAAGTTCATTCGCATAACTGTAGTGCATGGGAATATAATTAAATTTATTATAAATTACACTATATAATTTGCAAAATGTTTGGATGGAAACCCAGCTACTGCTAAAATTCTAATTGTGTAGTAAATGTGTGCTGCTCGCATCTGTATTCACAATCTGTAAAATGTGCCTTACTGAGGCTTCTTGAGGGAAATAATAATAATAATACTAGGCAAATAATAACAATAAATAAAGCATGTTACCTCTTAATTATAGTAACAGCCTAGTAATGATACTATGCCTACCACTACTTTTAGTATACAGTATATTATTATTATTGTTAATAATAATAATGTTATTATTATTATTATTATTATTATTATTATTATTATTATTATTATTAATAATAATAATAATAATAATAATAATAATAATATAAAACATTATATCCCCTTCAAAAACCGGTAGCTGTGCATTACAACACCATTAATGCATATGTCTTATACGTGTTTGTATTTGTGTGTATCATATGCATAAGACTGTAAAATGTCCTAATTAAATTGATATGAACTACACAAATTTCATATACAAATCTATTTAATTCTAATACAAATAAAAAATTACTAATAGACACAGCACCAAAAATAGTAGCAGTAGTGAACACTAACCCATAATATAATTCTGCAGTAACTGACCATAATCCAGGAATATCTACAGAATTATCCAGTGATAGAGATGAGTCAAAATCACCTCTTTATAGCCTTTTTAGGGCATTTCACAATCCATTGCAGTCTCCTCACCCTTTCTTGCATGTGTCCACTGCACTGTCATTGCAATGTCTATTGCCTTCCTCCCAACTTGCAGCCTTGCACTTCTTAATACTGCCGGTCTGCAATAATTCTTTTCTACTACTGCTGCCCTTCAACTTACAGTAAATCCGCTCCTTAATCCAGTGTGTCTCATAATAGCCATTCAGCCCTTCATTCATCTCAAAGTTTATTTTCACATTGATTACTCAATGACCACAAATGATCAACATCAACACCCTCTCCTTCATTCCTCCAATCTCTCTCATATCCAGCCCTCTCCTTCCTTTATCTATCCATTCCTTATTTATCTCACTTCTCCTGTATTCACTGCAACCCTCCATCATCCATCCCATCTTAGACTTTAAGGTGTAATTAAAGTCTCCTTCCATTTGCTATTTTCAAGAGTGACTGATTTCTAATAAGAGAATTCCATTAAGCCAGCATCACAAATTATCAACTACAGTCCATTGTTTCCACTCCAGTTTATATCCTGAGGTTCAAACATCACTGCTCTAACTTGGATTCCTGCCACTTAAGTTTAGGAAACTTTCTGCTTTCCAGTGGCTCCTTAGCTGTAATCTATCACTTAAAAGTAATTTCACAGTAATGGTCCATGTGTTACACTGTATAAATAAAAGATTACTTGACTGATTAAATAAAATTTCTTTATCTTTCTTCGATCAGGCTGTAATTATTATTACTATAATGTTATGTTATTGTACTATATTATCACTCCAAATGTAGTATGATAGGCTTGTTGTTTTTAAATAGTCCAGCAATGCTGTATATGAAAAAAGTGATATAATTCCTTCCTGAGAATGTCTCTGCAAACTAAATATCAGTTGAATAAAACAAAAGTATTTGAATGAAAATATCACGAGTTTAGTTAATTGGTCACTTCCATCACCACTACAGTGAGCACTGGTGCCCCAAGGGATGTGTGCTCTGCTTACTGCTGTTTACACTGTTGAATCATGGATGTGCTGCAAGGTAGAGTTTTGAGCCACATTATCAAGTAAACTGAGGACACAGCCATGATGGGCCTCTTTAACAAAAATGTCAAGTCAGGGTGATAGGTTTCCAGACTATCAAGGGCACCAAGTTTCATGGTGTAGACCTAATGGAGAACTTCACCTTAACCTCCAAGGCCAAACAAGTTTAGCTTTATTTTTATTTCCTCCCATGCTAAGCAGCAAGTATTCTTATAGACACAACCACATACATATTCTGGATCAAAATAAAGAGAGCTATTAATCTATTGCATTCCTTTGGAGGAATCTGGAACCCATCATTCCACCAAATAAAGCGCAGCAGCATATCTGGAGACTTAAGATGCAAGACTTTTACTTCCCATTGTAGGAGCCGGATAAAAAGGAGACACGGACCAGGATATAACTTCTTAGCTTTTATTCTCTTTCAGCAAGCTAAATCTCTGAACTTTTTGAGAGGGAATACTGATGACCGTTCCCACTAAACTCTTGAACCCGCCGCCTTTGCGGTACCCTGTTCTCCATCAGAGCCCAGGGCATTCTGGAGTGAAGTCCAAATATGTGTCCACCACACAGCCCCCCCCTGAACACACATAATGACCAAAAAAATCCACAAAAGAAAATGAAAATACAATTACACAGCAACCTTGTTTGACAGAACACCACATTAACAGTATCGCTTAGGGGGTTTAATAAGACAGCCACTACGGCTGTGGTTGGTTGCCACAGGTGATGAAAACGGGGGAGGGGCACCGACCCGACCACGGCGAGGCTGCCTCCTTGAACCCTCAACGGTTGGCCCAGGACCAGCTTAGCTGAAGAGGATTGCAGGTCCTCCTTAGGTGCCGAGCGCAGGCCCAGCAGAACCCAAGGGAGGCGGTCGACCCAACTACTGTCCGCAAGCGTAGCCCGTAAGGCAGCCTTCATACGGTACAGTAGAACCTCTCGATGGCCTGCGGGTGGTACGTGGTAGTACGATGGAGTTTGACACCGAGGTTTTCCGCCACCGCAGTCCATAGCTCAGATGTGAACTGAGGACCCCTGTCCGAGGTCAAATCAAGCGGTACGCCAAACCTAGACACCCAGGTAAAAATGAAGGCACGAGCAACATCCGCCGATGTGGTCGATGACAAGGGAACAGCTTCCGGCCACCAAGTCATCCTGTCCACCTCTGGTCCAGTTGGAGCCGCAACCAGTAGCAGTGCATGCACTCTGGACTGCCTGGATGCCAGAAAAATCTTGCCCGCCTCCTCAGCCAACCCGCGGTAATTTTTGGACTGTACCAGCGTGGAGCTGGCCAGCGTGGTGCTTACAGTAGGAGGGAACTGACGTAGAAATAGGTGAGTAAAAAGAAACGAAGTATCACCGGAACCTAGCAGAGCCAGCATGTTGTCCATTAGTTCTGAGGGTTTATTATCCCCCAATCCGTTTAGGGACAAAAGGCGATCAGCCCGCTCCTCGTCTGAAAGCTGATAGATCCGAAGCAGGTTCTGCTTAAGTGCTCCGTACTTGTTAGCGGGCGGCGGGTCCCGGAGCAGCCCCATCAGCCGGCGGGTGGAAACTGAATCCAGCGCTGCGACGACATGGAAATATTTTGTGTCGTCCGAGGTGATTCCACGGAGGTGAAACTGGGCCTCCACATGCTGGAACCAAGGCTCTGGATCTTGCTGCCAAAACTCTGGGAGCTTTACCGTAGCCGCAAAAAATAGCGGAAGATGCGGCGGCGCCCGCAGCCGGGCGAGCTCTCATCAGCAAAAGACATGTTCTTTATCGTGGTCACCAATGTAGGAGCCGTATAAAAAGGAGACACGGATCAGGATACAACTTCTTTGTTTTTTATCATACACTATTTATTTGCAAAAGATGACTCCAAACATTGCAACTTATACATAATCAGTTATTTTAATTCTTTACAATACAGTCTTTAACAGTCAACAGTAATAGAAAGGTACCAACTGACACCTGGGAGTTAATTGTTAATTGATTAATACAGTAATACAGCAGTGATGGCATAAGTACAACTCTAAGGCACTTCAGTTTGAGAACAAGACAGCAAATTGGTGGATGCTGATTATATTAGATTAGTTTGCACAGTGGTGTCAGTCCAAATTATGTTAAAAAATGTTAAAGTTTCTTGCAATCATCAGCTCCTGTGAGTCTTCTTATTGTTTCTTTGGCCATGCAGGTGTGAACGTCATAGATGACGTGTTCTGTGCAGTACAGTATTGGACCGTTTTGGCAGTCAGATTTGTCGTGACAGAGATTTTTTGCATTTAGACATGTTTAACATGTGGTTCCAATGCATCTTAAGCCACCATCTGAAGTGAGATATCAATGTGTCGTGATGTGCCTTTACATTTATGTGGCTGATGCTCAAAAAAACATGAAACAACCGCTAATATAAACAAGGTAGAAGTATAAACTGTAGTTTCAAGTCTTTTTAACTAAAAGGAGATTTATAGGCACTATGATCTCTAGCAGAGAGAAGTCCTGAGGGTGGGCATGTTACACTGAGGTGTTGGCACAAACTGGCTTTTGTTATACAATGGTGCCTGAATGTCTGTGATCCTTTTTGAAGTTTTTTGTATTTCTGCATAAATATATCACATTTTCACTTAGGGCCTTAATGTACACTGCTTACAAAAATAGGGGATACTCTATTATGAGATATTTCATTTTGAAGTATCCCCTAATTTTTGTGAGCAGTATAAATAAAAATGTATATGTATGTATTGAGATAAATTATGTAATATTACTTATCTAATGGGGGCAAAAGTACTGTTTGTAAACTTTTGCTTTGAGTAGCTAATGTGACCCTCTTGCAGAGCAATATATGCAACTAAACAGTAACTCTAAATCAGATGCAAAGTTATATTTTTATGCTGATTACGAGAGAAATATCACTTGATGATAGGATGCATGGCCCCTGCTAGATAAGGGGCTGCGTAAAGTTACCTTACATTCCTATAAATACGGGATTGTCCCAAATTAAAAACTAAAATGTTGATAATGCATCCATTATTAAATAAATACATTACATTATTGTGCCTGTGTTTTCATACACATCATTTCATACAGTTCATATATTACATCATCATCACAATGGGGAGAATAATGTGATAATGAAAGCAAATCTGTTAGGGTTTCTACCTCTTGCCCCGAAGAACTTACAATACATGCAAGTGTCAAAAATATCTTACTTTACTTTAATAAGTAATGTCACTAGTTTTGGTGCTCTGGACAATGTTCTGTTGAGAAATCGTGTGTCTTAGGTTAATTCCTGCAGCACCTAAGATGGATAAGCACTTTTATTTGTTATTCCAGCCTTTCCAGCTCTCCAGATGGACCTGAATAAAATAATTCCTCCCATCAGCATATTTCTCTTTCAGCATCCTGTTCCTGATAGCTTCCTGCTCCATTTTGCGGCTAATTACTTACTGAGTGGATAAATAGATGCTTCCATTATCTGGTTCATAATCATGTACAGAGGCTAGAGGCACTAGGCAAGTTCATACATCTGGTATTTATCAGTTTTACTCCCATATGCAGCCATTGTGAACGATGTTCATGGATTTAAAAAGGATAAGGACATTTCAGACGTGGGATGGGTTTGATATTAGTATTTATATATGCCTTGAGAAGTACACAAGTGTATATCTGCATTCTGGAAATGTTGCAAAAGTTTGATGGATTTTATTACCATGCCACATAGTATGAATAGCCTTCCAGTCTCCATACGGGAGCTTGGAGAATTTCGCCTTTGAACAGAGATAAAAGAATAGAGAACAATCTCAGCACTTTGGCTAATTACATTTGACAAACAAGTCCATCATCTCCACATGGATCCTCCTCTGAGACCGCATTCAGTTAGACAGAACAAAGCAAGGGTTTCACGGCTTTGTGAAAAGAAAGAAACTTCAATCTCAATAATGAAGAAATCTGCACAAAGTCCTGCTTTGATGCTGGCAGAGGCGCTGACACCTCTTGCCTTTTGTCTCGAAAGTGCTTCAAAGATTGAACTGATCTATAACTTTCTAAAGTTTTGAAATGATGATAAGCTGCACCAACAGGGTCAGGATGGAAGAGGAAATTACATTCTAAATTAACAGAGCCAACTTATGAACATACAAACTTGGTTAGTTAATTCAAACCTTAAACAAAGTACAACCACTTGCTCAAAAACTTTTTAAACCATAACAGTGTCTAGGATTACATACTTTTGATTAAAGGTGTTCTTAAAATTCCTCTGGACATCATCAAATCCAGATGCAGGGCATACAGGAGAGTGGACATTACTCAAGGCCTTAGGGGTTGTATGCTAAGAGCTGCTTGTTTAATTCTGTGCTCATTTCAGTGCATGCACATTCAGGCTATCGCAACATCTGTCTTATTTTTACATCTTTTTTTAATTGATGGACCTGAAATTCAGTACCTAGCACCATTAGGCACAACCATCTGGTAGCAAGATGATGAAAATGATTTAAAAATATATAAAAATTTTCCAATACTACATATCTGTGGATGGAAAAAGTATGTGAACAATTAGGAGGAACTACACCCTGCAGAGCTCCCTAGAGTACTACGTTCAATACTGTTTTTGGTTTGCATACTGACAGTAAAATGCTATGTGGCACTGAGGTAGCATAAGCCACAAAGATTTTAACTGCATTATAAAAATATTTTTAAACTGCACTATTAGCCCATGTCTGTGTTTTCCTTCCAATTTCAGCATCTTCTTTATATGTTGTATATATGTCAACTGGTATAACAAGCATATTGTAATTTCGTACTTATGTCACATAGGGATCCTTTACTATGACAATAGCACCTACATTGAGGTAAGAAGCTAAAAAAGAACATATATATAAAGTTTTCTAAGAACTGTAATCATTCCCATGTGAGAAAGTCAGCACAGTTCTAAGAACAATTAAAAAGTCATCTGGTGCAAATTAACCTAATAACTGTTGTTAAGTTCTTCACATCAGCTTGGAGTAACTTCTGCCCATACAGTAGATCCATGTATAATAGCTTGAACGCTAGAACTTTCTTGGGTTTTCCCAACCAAACAAACTTAGAAGGCACACATTGCAACTGATCACTGTTTGGGGAAATACCTAAATAAATGGTCGGAACTGTTCAAAAAAAGCTCTGTAATCTAACAAGTTTATTTATAAGTAATTTATGAATTGTGTGCAGATGTAATGTGGAATACTGTGGAGTGGGAATGGAAGATGGGACCGTAAAGCCGGTGTGCCAGGGTAAAATTCAACAAACACCAACAATCAGCTGTAAGGCTGCATTAATTTTCAATACACAAGGAGAATTTGTTATACAACTCAACATTAGGCAAAGCTGGGGATTTGAATGATTCAGAAATCTGAAGGAGTACTTTATCAAATATTGGGATAGCCTGTAGGATCACATATTTGTATTGTCTGTGATTCTTATCTTATACTGTCTTGTCAGTAACTTGTTTTCTTACACACTCTCTTTTCCATATCCACTTAATCATTTTCAGTGTGGGACGGTGGTATGAATGAGCAGCAATATAAGGCAGGAACTACCCTGTAGCTCTGGTACACATCTGCAGGTCTGTCCTGCCCCTTTTTGGGCTCTAAAGAGAGTGGGGAAATGGAAGGAAGTCTACTATGGCTACAAACAACCCAAATAAAATAAAAGATTATGACTTAATAACCAGTTATACCAGTTCTTCATTTAGAAAAATGACAGGTGGCAAAATGTATTATACTGAAGTCCCAATCAGAGGACATTCAATTGCAAAGATTTGTCCTTTTTTTATCCAGTAAAAACATATGGGCAACTATGGTGGCTAAGAAAATGACAATCCAACAACCTGTTAAACGTAGTCCTTGTGGATAAAAGCTACACACACACTCCCATATATATGCTGAGAATAGCTTAGTACAGAACAGTTCCAAAAATCTCAGTAAACTACAAACTCAAGACGCTCCCTGATTTGGTGAAGAACACAAGAATCGAATGAACAAATGCAAAATGGACTACAGATTCTTTAATCACCCAACAACAAACTTAACATAAACTTAACACAAGCCTTAAAAATTACAAATGCATCAAAAAGCAGAGCTGGGGGCATTTTTATGTAAATTGATGACAAACAGATATGCAGAATGACTATGAAATAGCACTTTTAAGATTTTGCAATCCAGCTAGCAAAATCAATTGGAAAAAACTCATTCACATGGTACCATCAAACCTGTTTCAACAATCTACAGTGCATCCGAAAAGTATTCACAGCGCTTCATTTTTTCCACATTTTGTTACGTTACAGCCGTATTCTAAATTGTATTAAATTGATCTCTTTCCTCAAAATTCTACACAAAATACCCCATTATGACCATGTGAAAAAAGTTTTTTTGAGAGTTCTGAAAAT
>JAVSBV010004170.1:0-12864 GCA_033117975.1 Parotocinclus spilosoma | reverse complement strand
GAGCAAGGCCCTTAACCCACAATTGCTTGGATTGTAAGACTGTATTAAACTGATAATTGTAAGTCGCTCTGGATAAGTCTGCTAAATGCTGTAAATGTAAAAGAATAAGCATAGCATGCTTTTATTCATTCATCCATTACCAAGAAACAAAGGGTAACAACACAATGCTGGGCATGTTACAAAGTGAAAAACCTTTTTTTGTGTAAATGTTGTATTACAGCAGACATCTACAACCTTCTTTCCCTCAAAAAACTTGGGAGATAAAATTCAACACAAAAAAACACAGATTTGTAAGTTTGTTACTTATTTCACTGAATAAAGTGGTATCTCGGTCCTTATTGTAACAGATATGGTTACAAAAAATGCTAAGAAAAAATCATAGGAAATAAAAATCTGTCTTTTAACGTCTCCTTAAACAGACTCAAAATGGCAAAGACACTGCCCAGCGCCGGCCAATGTTTAATTTAAATTACTGTACTATAATTATCCTATTTTGCTTAATAATATTATGTGCTGGCAGAGCATTATTATTGTTTTGTTGCACTCTAGTGCAGTGTGTTTCACCTCTTCTGTCCAGCTGGTCACCCAAGCCAATGATTCACGAGCAGAGGCGGGAGTTAAAGAACAGAAGTGCGTTATTCACTGAAAAGCTCGCTACATTACTGGTCGAGTTCATGTTAGGATTAGAGACCGTTCTAACTCGGTTGATGTGTTTAGAGGGCTGCAAGTTATCGTCGTCATTTGTAGGACTTTCCACTACTTATTTGTAAGTTGTAAATTGTGCTGAAGTGTATCTTCCTGTCCTATTGTATGTAGTACATTTATGGCATTCAGCAGACGCTCTTATCCAGAGCGATTTACAATTAATACAGCCTTACAAATCCAAGCAACTGTGGCTTAAGGGCCTTGCTCAGGGGCCCAACTGTGACAAAGGTGGGATATGAACCCAGTCCAGTACCTTAACCACTAGGCCACCACAGTCGCACAGTACTTCGTTCCACTCACTACATGTACATTCACACAAACCTACAACAAACTCACAAAAACTACAGGATATTTCATTATGGCAACCAATTTTTGTGATGGATAAACTGGTTCACATTCACTCACTCTCTGTGAGTTCCTATTTTATCTGCCTGATCTTCAGTGTTGTTCATAATTCTGCCTAGCAATGAATGTCTGGCTTCCGTCAAACAAAAGTATCAGTTGTTTCAAATGCTCTCGTACTTAGCGGTAGCTCTGACGCATTTGTGCACGCAATTTTCTTGTGAAGATACCCTTTAAAAGTACAAGCGCCAAAATATTTTGTGACTATAGCGATGTCTGGTCAGCGTCCATTTTGGACGTCGGCCTGCTTCACAGAACGCAATGCAAACGTTCTGTCTGAGAAGATGTTTATGTGGATGCAGTGGAAGTAATGCTTATTTCAAAGGGCTTTATAATGCTTATACGACACATTATATTCAGTTCACTGTTTCTTTTACCAGGATTTGTATACATTAGGACCTTATCTGTCTTCGACCTGTTGCGAGACGTTTAATGCTGGCACTGAGTTTTGCCTGAAAACCAAACAGACAGACGTAGGCTCTTAAATGTTCTCACCTCAATCCCTTTAGAAGCTAGACAGCTCATTTTGCCCACTGTGTGCGCAAGAGAGAGATTCGTTTAAAACAGAGGACGTCGTGTTTAAGGAAGGTTTTTTCACTCTTGTCTAAACGACCCTTATCAGAAGAACCCCGCTAGGCCCACCAAGGCACGCTAGACTGTAACATATCTGTTCAGCCATGCGTAGAGCCTGGGGTAATTGGAACGACCAAATGTCCCCGTCTTCCCACCTCCTTTGAATTCGACCATCAGGGTGGGAAAGAAAGGGAGTTAGAGAGAGAGGGAGACGGAGACCGAGAGGAGGGCTGGTTTACTATGACAGATGGGCCATTTAGATAGAGAGATTTGACATCTCTTAACCTTTAGCAAAGTCAGTGCCAGGGCAGTAAGTGGAGCGTATTTCCTGTATGTGCGGGGGCACACTATTTCTTTGTGAAGACCAAATATCTCAGAATTAGCGGTGTATGTGATAGTGTGATAGATTTTGGGTTAGGGTTTGGTGCGGAAATATCATTTAGAGGGCGAACGACACAACTGATGATAACAATGCAATGGAGAAAACCAGAAAGAAAGATGGAGACATGAAGTGTCTATATCAAACATTCAAATATCAATAGTTTTATTTGATAGTGGCTCTGCGCGTGTGTGTGTACGTGTGTTTGCGCGCGCGTGTGTGTGTGTGTGTGTGTGCGCGTGTGTGCGCGCGTGCGTGTGAGGGAGTGGGGTTGCTTGACTCGTGAGATTTCCAGGGTAGCGCTTTCTCAGCCACAACTCTCTCTCCAAGACCCTCTGCCCTCTCTGTCTTCTCCTAATGTGCCTTCACATCTGGATCTGCCATCGAAGAGCAAGGGAGAGAGGGTGGAGGCTCTTGTACCATCACTGCCAGACTGTTTGGGTCAAATAAACACTCCAACTCCCATTTATCATGTTAGCAAAACACACATGTTTAAACAGACTCATGATTAACCTAACACGTCTTTGGACTGTGAGAGGAAACCGGAGTACCCGGAGTAAACCCACACAGATATGGGGAGAATATGCAAACTCCACACAGAAAGGACCCAGGCCTCTCCACCTTGGGATTGAACTTGGGACCTTCCTACAGTGAGGCAGCAGTGCTACCCAACGTGATATATAGTATATATTTGATCACTTATTTTTTGACATTTTAGGGGAAGCTGAGCTTCCCTTGCAGTCTTAGAACAATCGCCACTGACGTGTGTGTGTATATATATATGTATGTATATATGTGTGTGTGTGTATATGTTAACAATATGTTAATTTAATGAATTTAATGTAAAATCAGAAACTTTTCTTAGTTTCTATAGGATGCATATCTGACTGAAAGGTGCTACTAACCAATCACAAAACTGTCTGTGTCTTTAGTCTATGTGACTTCTGATACTATTTTGAAGGACTTTGTAATGTAACTGATAAAATATGTGATCAATCAGATTCATTTTCACTACAGGGAAATGGCCCTTAGTTGCCTACCCCTTCTGGGCGCACTGAAGAAGGTGCTATGTATCTGTCATTGGTAAATAAACATCACTGTCTATGCGCGTGCTAATTTGATTAGGTAACAAGAAATGGCAAATTGCAAGGAAACTTGTAGTAATTCAGTTAAAAGAGTATTATGAAGCAACAAATCCTAGTTTTTGTGTCAAATTGTCAACAGTACATCATATACACAGGTCATTCTAAACTGCATTATACCATTGTTCTTTAATGGTGGCCTAAGACTTTTGCACAGGACTATGTAAACACACCTTAAGGTGTAATCAGACAGACGTGCACAAATACACACACATTAGCAAACCAGATAAATGTACAAGATTAGCAGTCAGCGTTTCTATAGAGATGCGCGTCCTTGAATCCTTGTGTGCTGCCGGGCAGCATCTGTGGCTATGTTGTGTGTGAAACGACAATACTAGCGCTCAGACCTTAACATGACAGGATCTCACACACACGCCTACGCAGAGTACCAAACAGATCACAGCTGTAAGTTGGTGAACAGTCAAAACATGTTGAAAGAAGCTCAGATGACTTTGGATTTGGGTTAGCCTAACTTCTTAAATGCTTCCAACGAACACTTCATTGATTAGGTGTGGAATTCCATCTTCAACGTGACACTGTTCATCTGAGCTCCAGAATGATGAAGCTTTTCCATCTGATATTAAATTACTGGTACAGCATGATAAGGTCTTTTAAGACCTTTAGAACTGGTTAGCTAGCTGCTCTTAGCATTACCTAGGGAACATCTTGGGGAGCGTATTGAAATATTTTGACTCTTTATCTTGTTTATCTTGTGCTTGTTGAGAGCTAGAAATGACCATTTAGCTTAGCTTGCCTAGCTACTAGCAGCCTGCCTTCCCGTTGGCTGTTAACATAGCTTAGCAGCATTTTAATGTAAGTGACCAGATTTAGTTTTACTAGAGCTTACATCAAATTTCAGGAAGCGTTTCGATCCCAAACTAGTCACACCCTCCCCCTGCTCCATTCCATTACCCCGTCCCCAACACCCCCAAGTGTAAAGGCTGCCAAAACCATTGGTGAGGTTTCTTGGTCGGGAGCGGTTCTTTGGACGATTATGTATAAAGTACTGGAGTAGAGTAGTGGAGTAGAAGTGCAAGTACTATATCAAAAAAGTGACTTGAGTAGAAGTAAAAGTCTTATTTAAACACCATACTTAAGTACAAAACGTTTTGAATACTTTACTACGTCTACTTAAGTATTGCAAGTATAAGTATTATTAAAAATACTACTCAAGTACTGAAAGTAAAAGTATTGTTATATTAAAGAAGGTAAAAGGTAATCAAAAAGTTTGAATATCATATTGTTTTTGTATGCATGTTGAGCCATGCTAGTCAAGCAAAACGGTGGTAAAATGTAGAAAACTGCCCTGCATTTTTTTTTTTTTGCACAACTTTGGAACAATCAGTTACATTAATCTAGCATTAGTTATACCAGTTAGGCTAGTTTATTAGGTTAGCTATATTTAGTTTACCTTTATATGCATTTTCATTTTACTTTATATGCATTATTTCGAATAAAAATATGGAATTTTTCAAGGCCATTATTTCGCAAACTTTCGGGAGCCAGATTAGGCACTTCATTCTATATGAATTGTCTTTTGTGCTGACAAACAAAAACATGGACTGTAAGTAGGGCCAGGGGTGGTCGCTTTCATCACCGTCTCCATTATCATTTAGTCCAATTTGGTCTTGATGGTGGTGTTCCTCGATCGTCTTCTTCCATCTCAACAGCAAAAAAAAAAAAAAAAAAGGCTGAAGGTGAGCATGCAGTCTTTTTATATACAGCTTGTTAGCGTGAATTGTCCAATCATAAACCAGCTTCATTACACCTGATGATGAAGTCATCTACTGCTCTGGCATTCATACTATAAGTTTGGTATGATTCATAAAGTTTTTTTATAGTAACGAGTAACGATTCAGCACATCAAAAATGTATTGTAGTAAAAGTATTAAATTCATCAAAAATATGTAGTGAAGTAAAAGTAGAAATAGGAGAAAATAACGAATACTCTATAAAAGTAAAAGTACTGCATTTTAGTACTTACGTAGAGTACTTAAGTAGCTCTACTTCGTTACTATACATCTCTGTAGACTAGAGTCTTGAATTTTGTACAAAATGCCTGGAAACTCTGTAGTGTGGATTGGTCCAATCCAAACACTTTCAGTGTTGTTTTGCAACCTCTTCTAGCCCAACATGCATCAACAATTATGTTTTTCTACCCAAATAAACTTTTTTTTTATTCATAACCATAATATACTTTCACAAACATGTTTTAAGGGTCAGACAGTAATGCCTAATCCAAGTGACACCTTAAAATTAACTGCTTATCCTAGAGGTTAACTCACGTGTATTATTATGTGTTCATAGTAGTCGAAAGTCACTATCCACACGTGTATGTGAATTCCTAGAACAACTTAGGTATTTTAAACCCGTAACCCACTCCCCGAACCATGCGTTTGTCAGTTAAGGGCCTTGGTCAAGGACCCCATAGTTAAAGCTTGGCAGTGTCAGGACTTGAAGCCACACTGAATCTGCATATATTAAGCATATACTGACATCATTGAAATTAGATGTTGTTTTGTTTATACAACAACCAGGTAGTGATTCCACTGTAGGAAATAATGGATATGGATTCATGTTATCTGAAATTTTGAACTTTGAGCCATTGCCAGAAACAAGGCACATTTGGATAACAAGGATATATACATGTATAAGGTAGACAGCAAGTATATATAAAGGTTATATGAGAGCTGAAATATAATCACCCCTCATACATTTCCACTGGAATGTCTATGTTGCAGATTCCATCGGCCTGCATCGGGTAGAGAACGTCAGTCACACAGAATGTGCAGCCAGCTTGCATTTGTACAGCCCCCCCTTCCAGTCATGCCAGACTTTTGATCAGCGAACAGGGCACAAGAACACAGTCAAAATGACATTCTGGAGTAAATTTGGAGAGAGGACACCATTTGTAAGTTTGCAAGATAATATATCACTTGCACTTAACGTAGACATTAAATTAGTCATTAATATGAAAATTCTTTTTTGATTAATTAATTAATTAATTAATTAAACTCAATAAACCCTGTTACTCCTGTTAAACATTTAAACAGTTTTCATCACATCATTAACATATATACTGCTCACAAATATTAGGGGATATTTCAAAATAAAATGTCCCATCATAATGTAAAAATGTCAAATGGAACCACGGAGCACCCATACTACACTGCTCACAAAGGGGATATTTAACTATGGGACATTTCATTTTGAATTATCCCCAAATATGTGGGAGCAGTATGATAACATTAGAACACTGAGCATATTATTATTATTTATCAAAATGTGCATTTTTGCAATAAACAAATAATACCTCAAATTAATTTTACAAACATTTTAAATTGAGATGGCTCAGTTGTATTTACAATATCACCAAATACAGGAAAGAAGAGAAAACATTTTTATCTTCACATGGTTTTCAGCTGATCCAGATGATACAACTTCCTATTAAACATTCCTAAAGAATTCCAAAAAGGAATGCTAAATTGCCGTGTTAGCACTAACTTTTCAACGTCTTACTGATAGCAAATTATTTAGACATGTAAAAAGCAATGCTTTCATCCATATTTACAATACAGGAGGACTGAGTTTTGCATTGAAATATCCGTAAAAATCAGTATATTTAGGTTGAAGTAAAAGCAAGCAATATATCTTGGTGACAGTCTGATAAACTAAATTGATATTAAGAACCTGTCCTGAACTATACTGTGGAGTGTTGTAGCATGTGGCATCAGGGTTATTAAGTTTTGGATTGTTTAATCAGTGCATAAAAATATCAGGTTACACACCTAGTAATTATCTTTTTTATAAACATGAAAACAGAATGATATTACCATGTATTGTGGTTTTAAAAGTCTTATTTTAGGTTTAAAATAAAGCATATAAGGTGATTTTTGAATAAATTTAATGACATTACATACTGCAAACTGTCAATGTAGCTTAACCAGGTTACCTCATTCAGGCCGTATATTATTATATAGCAAATACCCATCCAGAAATGGTACTGTAGCATGGGAGACATAATTTACCCATGGCTTCTTATTTCTAATCTATTTTTTTCATTTACTGCACAGATTTTCTTTTTGTTAAAAACCTCAACCAATTTTGAAGAGACTATTTGTACCTATAGTGTTATAATTTTGTTTCTAACAGTTAATCCTAAATGTTCAGCTTAAAGTCTGACTAGTCTGTCTAGATATCTAACAATGTGTGGAAATATTTTCCAAGGTTTGCTATTTCTGTTACAAGTTACAAGTACAAAGAGAACATTCCCTCAGTGTTGCTAGCTTTTTATCTCCTGCTGTTTAACCCCCTAAACCTCAATGTTGAATATTTTAAAGGCATTCTTGATTTTACAGTGGAATCTGCCACTTCAGTAATGAGAAACTTGCGATCATTTGTTGTAATCATTTGATTTTACTCAACATACAGACACAATGTTCTGTATAACGATATAATAAAAAGATTTGAACGTAATCCTAGCTTTGTAAAATAAAATGGTTTTATCTTCTGTCCAAAAGTTACATAAGGTTTCCTTGACCAAACTATCTGCCCAAGCACATTGCAGAAAAAGACCTGTGATTAGATTAGATAATACTCAAAAAGCCGCTATGTTTACCTCACCAGTGCTTTTGTTGTGCATGATTTTAATGATGGACATACTGACTAAAATGTGTGCCCGTACTCACTTATGTCTTTTTATTTTTTTTGCAGGAAACTACAGGCTCGCAGGAAAATAACTAACATATACTTTGCCATTTTGGGCATGATTTAAATGGCAGTGCTGACTGGATTATTATTTGTAAAATAAAAGTAAAGATTTGATACTTCAGATTGGTAAAGGATGCTGGAATAGGCACTCTACAGTAATTATAGAGGCTTTATTTTGAACCTAAGTAGTCTTGGCAAATGCTGTTGAATACATTCTGAGCGACTAAATTGTGGTTCTTTGTTCACTAGGTTTGAGGAGAGCCCTTCCTAACTGCATTTTTAAGTGTGAGCAACCTGTGTAATCACACTTTTCTGTTACAGGGCTTTGCCTTTTTAAGTGTGTAATTTATGAAAAGAAGCTTTTTTATTTCTTGTGCTTTGTGGACAAATAGTAATTACAGAATGCAATGGTTTTACATACAGTTGAGCACTTTCATTATTGATGTGAACTCCAAATTATGATAGAAGATCATTACTTTCAAGTTTAGTTTAAAGGTAAGTTTGCAATTTGTATGACTTGTATTTTATTCATTTCATTGCCAATAAATTACATCCATAATATATTTTTCACTTTGGGAGGAACAAAAAATTGTAATAATTGTGCTCAGTGTTTCTAGGCATAAATGTATTGTGGCGGAATTTAAATTCTTGAGTATCAGAAATTTAGAACAAATCTATTTGTTGTTGCATGGTAAATAACACTTGTTTTTCCACTTGTAACAAAACAGATGTTTATAATTGCTTTTGTAGGAATATTGCATATTCAATCAGCAGAACAGTGTAACTGTAAAATCTTATTTTAATTGCAAAACAAATAAAATCAAAATTTCTATAAAATATCTCCATCCGTATGTGCCATTTATGTACTATATATTTATTACTTATGTTTCTAAGTTATGATCATCTGCACTTTGTATTAAACCATTTCTGGGAGATTTGTTTTGCTGATACACCCATGACCACCAACAGAGATCAAATGTACTGATACTGAAACCTAAATCCAGAGTTGTTGTAAACTGAAAACAAACTAAAGAAAAAACTAAAACTGTTATTTCTAACTAAAAACTGGAGGACAGGGAGATCCGGTTGGGAGATTATGCACTGGTGCTGCAACAGATAACACTTCCTAGTACTATATTTGGGACTTTTTCAAGGGAAGGCATTTAATACAACACTAAATCTGAGAATAAAAAACATTTGGGAAGTGTTTCATAAAGACTTGCAAAACAGCTGGGATGGTAAAGCAAAAAATAATTTTGCAATTTTTTCTCACAAAACGTGAAAGAGTTTTACAGGGGATAACAAGCTATGAAGTGTTTCAAGTGTTATTTTGTCCTGGTTTCCTGCAAACACATTTTTGAAGGTGTGCAACATGGGTTGTCATTGTCATTTTTTTTTCTTTTAAAATTCTACACACATTCTCTGTTGGGGACAGGTCAGGACTGCAGGCAAACCGGTCCAGTACTCATATCCTTGTTATCTGTAGCCATGCTTTTGTAATATGTGCAGCGTGTGGTTTTGTGTGGTAAAATGTATATATGTCTAAAAAGATTTCTTCCACTTCTTAAGAGGGTTAGCATATGGCTTCTTTTAATAAAGTGTCAAGTGACATTTGTGAATGTAAGTCAATAGTGTAAGTGCTTGACTAAGATTTGCCAAAGTAATCTCTCGCCCATGTGGTTTAGCTATTGTTGAATGCTTGTTCTTGATGTAGTGCCATCTGAGGGATCGAGATCACATAAGTTCAGCTTAGGCTTGTGCCCTTACCATTTATGCATGGAAATTTGTCTGGATTAATTGAAGTTTTAATGATATTATGCAGTGGGAGAAATGTGTAAATTGATGTTCGAACTGGAGATTCTCTGCCCATCTTTGCTCCTCAGATACTCAGCCTTTAGCGGATACTGGTTTTGTAAAAATAATAACAATCACCTGTTGGCATCACCTGTTTAAAATCACACCATTATTTAATTTTTCTTTACCTCATTACTAGGACCAATGTGCCAGTCATGATTTTTTTCATGTGTTGCATGTTTGTAATGCCTGGGGTTGGCGCTATTTGCAATGAAATAGAAGTCAAATTAAATGTAAATGACACCCTTTTTACCATTTCCATACTGTCCCAACGTTTTCTCAGATTTGGGTCTGTAATAATAGATTTTTATTTAGTGCTTTTATTTAGAGTTTAGTGCTGTGGGAAATGTTTACCTATGTGGCAGAATCAAGTCCAAATGTGGCACATAGCATGTGCTTTAGATAATTGAAACTTTTATAAGATTTAATATGATTTCTGCAGTTATTAGCATGTGTAAAGTTCACAAATAGATCACTAATGAGTTTAGTTAATGTAAAATTAAATTCATTCAAATTTGGTTGCAATACTATAGATATGAATCATATTTTTATTTTAAGCATTTAGAACATTTAAATAACCTCAACCTCTCTATGATGGATTATACACACAAAATTAGGGGACGTTTACAAATAAATATGAAGAGGATCCCACAAGAACTGCTGGACACACGTTGGTGTGTTTTGGCAGTCTTGGGTGACCATACACTCTAAGGAACAGTCAATGTGTCAATCTAGTTTGATATGCTACTGTTCACCACCATGAATATGTTAGTTGCTTTTCAATCACAATTGAGTTTGCATCTCATTTGCGTAATCAAACAACTTTCTTTGACTTTTTATTTGCTTTTCTGATTATCTTGTTTAATGAATTAAAAACAAATGCTTCTTTTTTTAATTGGTTCATATTCATTTTGAAATATTGCCTCATTTTTGTGAGCAGTGTAATAAATGTAATGGTTAGTCATAGTCAGAACATTTTATCTTCCATCCACCCCACCCATATCAATAACCTTGAAACTCACCTGAGAAAACCTGTTCACCACTTCTCCTGGAACCTTTTCCTGACTTCCTATCAAGATTAAAATTTATATTCAACTCTTTCAGTTTGTTTGGGTCCAGATTAACAGACGCTGTTTAAATGTTTTCTGTTCTGGCATTGTCTGTGTACTCCTCCTGGTTCACATTGTCATTGAAATCTGGTAATGCTCGATAGCAATTCACATTAGCGAGGGCATAAGTAGTAGGCTCCAGTCCACAAAGGCTTCATTGTCTGTAGTGGGCAAAGAGGAGGTGGGAGTTTGGGGTGCCTAAGGGAAAGAAAAAAACATTGTGTACTCAGGAAAGAAAGTTTTCGGAGGATTGACAGAAAAGGAAAGGTTAGTTGTGGGGACAGTGTCAGGATAAAGAGTTGCTGAGACAGAATGATCCATCCTCCTGTGCAAGAGTTTTCCTATGAATGACGCATACCTTTTACATCCCTCTGAACAAGAGTCTGTTCATCCAACCCAACATTACTGTGTCCCACCAAAGCAGATCAAGATCAGTGGCTCATCTGTACAAACGTACACCAGAATTGTGTCTGTATGCAAGCTTATCTGTTGTGTGGGATTCCATTATCACTGTATGTGCAATTGTCTAATTCCACACTTGTGAACCCACCAGTATATTAATGAAAAGTTTTACCATTGTGGTCCATAAATCAACATTCTGTCAAAATTAGAAGGAATTACCAGGTGTGTGATATATTAAATAATTGTTTTAATCGTTTTTCAGGATAATACAGCCAGAGATTTTAATCCAACAGTGCAGTTAAAACAAAATTCCTACTAAACTCTAAACTCAAAGCTAGCCATTATTTCAATTTCAGTTTACTATAGCAGGTTGGTACAGATTGACGAAAGTAAGAGATGTGATAAAGGGAATGTGCGGTGAGCAGTTTGAACATCTTTAGATGAGCATCTTAGATTAAAAAAAAACTTGTGTGCACTCAGTGTTCCTAAGTGCATGATGTTCTTCATACTTACCATTGCTTAGTGTCTCTCTGGGTTCACGATGCTAGAGCTCTTCTGTTGTTAGCACTCACCTCTGATAACATGTCTTGGCTTTTAATGGCATTCGGTAACAACATTCAATAGTGAAGTGTGGCATATTTGCGCGGCATACCAAAGAAATGTAGTATCTGTAGCCTATAAATCTTTTTGTCCATGACCTTACACAGATGATACCAACTTGTGGAATGATTGGAGCGATATGATATATTAATGAAATATTAAACATTATTACGTCAGTAATAATAATTATATGCTCATGAGGCCCCAGTCCAATGGTCAAATCATCTTGGAAAGAGAACACATTAATGATGATAACATCATTAAGATTAGATATAGTAATAATTCCCTATGATCTGAGTGGAGGCAAGTGAACTACATTATGAGAAGAAGATCAGTTGTTTTTCAGAGGTGGATGGTCCCAATGCAAATTTTAATGTTATTCTGCTGTGTGTTGAAGAACGCCTACCAGAAGGTTGACAATCTTAGCAGTGCATTCAACATTCAACAACAAACCTTCAGGACATGTCCTCCAAATATCCTATTTAGAATATCTAAATGCACTGGATTTACTTTTATTTCTTATGACGTTTTTTTATCAACATTTACAATACATGATGTGTACACAATTGCTCGATTACACTCAACCATTAGCCAACCTGCTTCTCAATCATTACAGTCCAGCTTGCAAAGAAACGCCACTAAACAGTGATATCAAGAAGCAAGAAGGGTGTAGTGCATGTAGCTAATGTATACCGGAGCATACCAGAACGCCTGAAATAACGCATTTTTTAGTCAAATGATTTTTGTATTCCTTTTTAGGGACACAGCCAAATTTGCACGCAAATAACACTCAGCAGAGGGTTAAAAGAATATATATTTATGTATATATTGTTAGGGTCCTACCCGCTCCCGGAGCTTGTAGTCGTCCGCTTACAGAGCCATCGGTGGGGATGACGTTTATCCGCTGCCTTATTATGACCAGATCTCGAACAGCTGCCTCACGTCCTATAAAGGTGTGGTTCTTGGTGCTGTTCGGGGCTGGGTCATC
>JAVSBV010004151.1:0-12865 GCA_033117975.1 Parotocinclus spilosoma | reverse complement strand
TCAAAATCCATATCCTTAATGCTCATCTTGATAAGTTCAAAGAGAACATGGGAGCTTATTCAGAGGAGCAAGGCGAGCGCTTTCACCAGGACATTATGAACTTTGAACGCCGTTACCAAGGACAATATAACAGGAACATGATGGGCGACTACATTTGGGGATTGATTCGTGAAACTGATTTGCAGTATAGTTGTAAATCCACACACTTCTGAACAGTAAGTTTTGAAACTGAATAAACTGAACGTAAAACAGAACAAAAAACATAACGGACAACAGGTGGGCAGGATCAAAGGGCTGGAAACGACAATTAATGATCCTACCTCACCTGTGTCGAAAATAAAACAAAGTACAAAACATAAAATGTAACAAGGAAAGCTTCGCGCCGCATAAACGCAGGCGAAGCTTCTAAATAGTCCTCGCTGATCCGGGACAGGTGTGCACAATCAAGGCAAATCAAGGAAATATGCAAATCTCTTCCAATCTTTGTTTGTTGGCATTGTCCTTTCAATCATGATTGACATCACCGTTTTGAAATCAGATCATTGTTTAGTTTCTAAAATTGATTTATCACCAGTTCTAAATTGCCCCCATCTGAGCTTTTCTATGGAATGTGTTGCAGGCCTGAAATGCAGAAATGGTGGGGTTTTTTTTTTTTACAAATGAAATGAAAATGTAAATTAGTAAGGTAAAAACTAGGAAGTATAAAACTAGAAAGTGTAGTTGCAAATTTGGTGTATTTACCTACTAAATTGCAATTTCTCATTACTAAGTATATGTTTATATGTGTGTGTTTTTTTTTTTAAGATTATAACCCTGAATTCTCAGCTAAAGTTATTACATGCATGACATTTTCAGCGTTATCCTAACAGTACTGAGATGAGATCTGCCTCCTTCTCTTTTTTTTACAGATGGTATCATTATGATTTGTCTCGGCATGCAGCTGAGGCACTGCTCTTATCAAATGGTGTAGATGGGAGTTTTCTGCTCAGAAACAGCAACAAGGGCCCAGAATGTTTTGCCATATCAGTCAGGTTAGTTAACCCTCCATTCTCACTAAAAAATACTTCCTTGGTAAATGAATCACTTGCAGGCTTTGCATTTGAAGAGACATTTACTCACATACCCACCTGCAGACATTTTATTGTATTTTTATGACATGGTAACACTGGTCTTTTTTCATAGCATGATGAACCAGTTTACAGGAAATGAATATTGGTTAGGTCAAGGGAAATGCAGTAGTTAATAAGGCTAACTATTGATTTAGACTTTAAATGCCTTTTAATTTATTAAAACCGTGGTACTCTTTAAAAGATTAATGTACTGCATTACTGATTTTATATCTTTTTGATTGCAGTGTTTCCGGTCCCCTTTTAGTGTAGTGTAGGCAAAGTTAGTGTAGTGAGCTGATTATAGTACTCAAGGTCTGTGAAATAGAAGTCCTGGTCTATCGTGGCTTCTATGCAGTATGTAGCTTATATGTGTAGTTTGCTCTTTGGTTGACATTACATTTAAATATATTCAGATGTTATGGAGTCCATCACCTCTCAGGTTGGTGTAGCTCTTACTTTTGTGACATGAATGCAGTGCTGTTTTAGGAGAAATTGGGAAGGGTACTGAGTGAGGTCTTTGTCCCTTTATCGTAAAATATCTTGGTTTTACTCCACCAGGGCAAAAGACTCTGTGAAGCATTTCAATGTGAAGCGGAGGAATGGGAGGTATTCCTTCGGATTTAATGAGTTTCCCACTCTACAGAATTTCACCAGTCATCTGGCCAATCAGCCATTGTTAGGCAGTGAGACAGGTTTGCCAGTCACAAACACAAAATCTTTTTGTATCTGTTACTAAACAGTTTGGTAACTTTAGAGCCCTCTGTTTTGTTGCATTTCCACAGGTAACCTTATAGTTTTGAGGTTCCCATACCCGAGGCAGGTGGAGGAGCCATCCATATATGAATCTGTGTGTGTGCACACGGCTATGCAGACGGGACGGTGTGAAAGTGATCTAGTGCTCAGTGCCCCATCAGTATGTTGCCAGCATCTTAACTCACATAGACACAACATTTAAGAAATCTCTAAGAATTTCCATTGGCACCTTTATTTACCTTTTATTAATTACCTTTCACTTGACTGTACATTTAAATAAATTTTAGAAGGATTTTATTGAAAAGCAAATAAGAACATTTGCTAAATTGTATATTCTTAACCTACAATTTTTTTTTATTTCATTGAGTCTTACAGTTTCCTTTAAAGCTCATGCTCCACAACATGTGGATTTTATTCTACTCATCAGAAACTTTTTTATTTTTGCAATTATAAATAAATTATCTATCATAAATTGATTATAATTACAGGTTTTCAACTGAGCATTTTATACTAAGTAGTACTGTGACAGTGGGGAATATGGTATCAGAATGAAAGGAATATGGCAGAAGTCAAAAAGTTCTTCTAAGGAAAGAGAGGATGACTAAATTGAAGGTTACCAGCTGAGTTATGCATGGAACTCTACAACACTTTGCAAAAAATATCATGCATTGTCATTTGGGAAGCATTTAATTTCATTTAATTTCGCTTTAACCAGAGCGACTTAAAACTCATACAGTCTTATAATTCAAGCAACGGTGGGCTATGGGGCCTTGCTTAAGGACCCAGCTGTGTCAGGTTGGCAGAGGTGGGATTTACCAGTACCTTAATCGCTAGGCTACCGCAGCATTCACCTGCTGAGTCCTGCAGCAGATGGTCTGGCCCTAACAGAGCCATGATCTTAACATCATTGAGTCAATCTGGGGTAACATGAAGATACAGAGGAGATGTACACAGAAAGGACACTATATAAAAGAAATTAGATGGAGGTACAGATATGTAGACACCGCTTGTTCTACCTCATCCCATAGATGCTGTATAGGATTAAAAATCTGGGGACTGTAAAGGCCAGGAAAGCAAGGAAACCTCACTGTCATGCTCCTGTAATAAGTCCATAACAAAATGACCATTGTCATATATGAAACATGCCAGCTGAGGTAAACACAAGCCCTTACGCCTCGACGGATCACTATAAAGTTGCATCACTACATCTTTACCAATTTTCATACAGTTAATCCCCAATTAACCGATTGCCCGAATTACAATGGGAATCCAACAGCCCAATTTTTCTATGACTGTAAGGGGAGCTCACCTTCCCATGTTAAAATGTGTTCAGTTGTGTTAACACTTAACATGATCTTGTGCTACCCCTGGATGCTCAGCATCTCACTGTGGGCTGACATCGGCTGACCTGGACGAATGATGATTGGAAGATCAGTCAACAGGCTGAAACCAATTTTATTCTATTTACTTTTGCAAAATTACATGACCATTTCCATTGCTTATTTCTTACACTGTAATAAAACACACTAGTAGTATTTCCTTGTTTCAGTTTAACATAATTTTACCATTTCCTTTGAGTTTCTATCCTTAAAGTTTGAGTTTAATTTCGTTTTTTTAGTTCACTCAATCAGTCATTCCTGCTGTTTGCTGGGTCTGGGTGAACTAACCAGCTAGCAAGGTGCACACGATTGCAGACAATGCTAATATTGTCAAACCGAATTCGGCATAGCCTTTTGATAGTCTTTTATACGAGGAGAAAATTGGAATTAAACAGCAGGGCAGATTGATAAATACTATTAATTTGGGGCAAAACGTAGGGAAAAGTAACAGATCTATTTAGCACTCCTGGTATGGCAAATTTAGGTGGCTGACTGGAAGTGCTGGTGACAAAGAAAATGTACTTTTGGCCTTGCCTTTTGAGACCGTCTCAGGGATGTCTTGTCTTGTCAAAATTGGGTTTTGGGGATCTGTCTTACTTTGACTGGGCATATAAAGGCATGAAAAGAGCAATGAACATGTGAGTGAATTTACAAACTTAAGTTGCTTGGCCAGGGTCAGGGTTGAGCATACAGTTAGTGAAGGTGCTCGCATTCAAGTGGCAAAACATGATCAAGTCTCACATCCAACCCAAGAGATGAGCCCATGAAAAATGCCATCTCTTCCAATTCCAGAATCCTCAAGAGTGCTACCGAAAGGCCATCCTTAATAATCACGTGGAGCAAAATTTTCAGATTTTAAGAGTTTTTGGTTCTTAGTAAATCCAGGAAAGTTTGATGACATTAGATAAGTGTTTCCCAAGGAGGCATTCCAAAGTGTTCTGAAAACTTATTGCTAATACTTCTGAACTTCAAGTCCTATATTCAAATCAGGACTTACTGGGTAACAGGGGAAAGCTTTGTGATTTCTTGGTTTTTCTTAAAGACAGAGTTGGACAGTGCAATGCCTCAGCTGTACAAACTGTCATTGTTGTAACCGTTAGTGGCAACAATTGGAGCTATATCTGTGGGTGTAGAAAGGATTTTCTCCTAGCTTAGCTCTGATGGCCATTTGAGAGTATACTGGTCAAGTTTTGGTATGATAGGGTCACAAACCATATTCTAGAAAAAATAACGGATGGCAGAAATTATGAATTTAGAATTTAAATAAATTTACACATTTTATGATGTAAGCTGACAATAAGCTTCTTCACTTTGGAAGACTAGAAGCTACAACTAATACAATAATACACATAAATACACATCCAGAAGAAATCTCAATCTGAATTGTGAATTTTCCTGGGCAAGCAATGATACCCTCTCACACTCTCTGCAGTTTAGGCTTCAACCTTGGCCTTTACAAGCTGACATTTTTTAATTATTTAAATAATATTATGCACTGTAGAGGTAGAAATATGCAAATCCCTTCCAATTTTTCCAATCCAATCTCATCAGGTCATCTTTGCTTCCCAGAGAATCGGCCTTTTGTAGATACTGATGTTGTACCACATCATGATCATAATCACCTGTTTAAAATCACATCATTGCTTACTTTTTAATTCATTGCTTGCATTACTTGCAATGACTTTTTCTTAACTCACTAACCAATAGACTTATTGTTTCTCACTGTGAACCGTCCTACAGCTAGGTACAAAAGAGGGCTACCTGGTAAAGCAAGGAGCTCTTGTAAAGGTGAGCTGCTGTGAAATTTCCCTTACTTATACCTGAACAGGAACAATGGCAACATTATCAACTAATTGCTAAATAAATAAATAACTTAATCAGTAAATAAAAAAAAACATTTTGTGTCTTTTGGTGCCCAGAACTGGAAACAAAGATGGTTTACACTGAACAGAAATGAGCTTAAGTACTTTAAAGACAAAATGGTAAGTCTGAAATCATAATACATCTTAACTGAAGCATCAACAAGGATTATTGGTACATTATATCCTCTCTTCATATATTTTCTCAGTTTCCCGAGCCTATTCGAACCCTGGATCTGACAGCATGCTCTGCCGTTCAGTTTGATTACAGTCAAGAGAGGGTGAACTGCTTTTGGTGAGTGCACTCGTATGCACACTGCTTACTCTTGCTATGTGTTAGGGGTGTACTTCCTGTCTGACTTTGAAATAAGGAAGTGCAATGTGTTTTCTTTAAAAATTCACATTATAACTGTGACTACATCAACACTTAATGGCAGCTTCTGACATTAAAATTAAAATATTGCAGTTAATTATATTATATAATGACACAAAGTGATCCAAAATTACATATGTGTGAGTGTTGAAAGTATGTGAACCTTTAGAAATAACAGTTAATTTGGATTAGAGGATTCTAATCAATAATATGGCAATCAGGTTTGAGAGGGCACCTTGTCTTCTGTTAAAGTGAAAGTGTATTATGGCATGAACAAAGGAGATTTCTTTGGACCTAAGCAAGAGTTATTGCTCATCAGGCTGAAAAAGGTTACAAAAACCAGTTCATAGTTCACAGTCAGGAGAAATTGTATGAATGGATGAAGTCCACTGATACCCTCTCCAGGATGAATGACCAACAGATACAAAGAGCAGAGCAAATAGACCAGGTGCTAGTATTGAATTAACAAACTAAATAATGATGTTGATGTCAACAAGTGATTGTAATTATAATTTGGTTTAAAAAATTTCTCAGATGAGCAAAGATGGACAGAGGGTCTTCGCTTTTTCAGATGCATGAGAAAATTATTGAAATATTACAATGTACTGTACCTCAAAGAAAGATTGTAAGGTGTTTCTCCCTCTCTAGTGCACGATATCAATTAGCAATTCAAGGTATTAGGAGGAATTTCAGTTTATAAAGGCCAAGGGCGCAAGGCATTCATCAGCTGGTGCTGCAACAAGAACCATTATTCATCAATAGCTGATATAACCACATGGGCAAGGACAAGCCTTAGTCAAGCACTACCTCATGTTAACCATGTTCACAAGCGTTGAAGGCATTTAGGATGGACCATCAAACAGTGGAAACGTGGAAATTAAAAATGCGACTCACCACTTTTTTCTTATCTGCAGAAAGAATGTGACAAAATAACACCTGAAAAATTAAATCACTTGGTGTTCCTTGTACCAAAATGCCATTTAAGTGTGGTGAAAAGAAATGGCCACACTGCAAATTGGTAAATGCTTTACCATCCCAAATTGATTTGAAATGTGTTGCAGGCCTCAAAAGCAAGAAAGATTGTTTATTAATTTAATTTAATACAGCTGAGTAGATAAAAGATGAAATATATCAGGTTCAAATATTCTATTCTATTACATTACGTTACAGTATATTATATTAAACACTGCTCACAAAAATTAGGGCATACATTTTTTTTATCCTCTGATTTGTGCGAGCAGTATATTATATTATTGTCTTATATATATTATATTATTACTACAGTTTTAGCCCCACTGTCCCAGTGTTATGCATGGTGAACTGCATTCACCTCAGTGGCTATAAAGTTTCACTTTTATTTCACTTGTTTCATATATTTGATTATTATTATTACTATAATTGTACATATGAATATATACATAAAAACAATCATTTGGGAGTCAGAAAGGGATTATTCCAATTTACATTACTTCTTCTGATGAAATTTGAATCTTACTCTAGAGTAGGACAGAGTAGATCAGAGGTTCTACTGTACACAATACTACAGGGTTCACAGATTGTCAAATACCACTGTGTAAAGCACAGGTAAATTATAGCCTGATGAAAAATACAGGTTATTCACATTTAATTTTATTAAAGATCTTTAACTTTAACTTTATTCATTTTAACTTTATTTTAACTTTAATTATGATCTCTGGACTGTTCATGTGATCATTGGATTTTATCTCTGTGTCTATTTTTTTTTTATGCAGATTTTGCAGTCAAATGGACTTGGAAGTGTTTTTTAACTTTGTCTTATTGTAGGAACTTGTGGAAATGAATTACTGTAAATTAACATGAATAGATACATTCTGCCTGTTCATAAAACATGGCATGTAAATACACTTGATCTGGACTTGACTCAACCCGGGTCACAAACTTATTTTGCTTTCTCTGTGATTTTATGTGATAGTCTAGTGTTCCCTGAGAGGACCTTTTATCTGTGTGCAAAATCCGGTGTGGAGGCTGATGAATGGATCAAAATACTGCGGTGGAAACTGGTAAGGTTACAGTTATTAATCGACAGCAATAGAAGGCTAATACACTGCTCACAAAAATTAGGGTATACTTCAAAGTGAATATAAATAAAGGATCCCACAAGAACTGCTGGATAATCTAATCATGTCCATGCACCATCACTGTCAGTGTGTTTTAGAGGTCTTGGGTCCATACACCCTACTGAACAGTCACTGTGGGGCACACTCATCCAGTTTAACATTCTTCTGTCCCCCAGCCCCCCATGAATATACTCAATCATGATAATCAAGTATGCATCTCATTCTTGTATTGTATTATATTATATTATATCATATTATATTATATTATACACTGCTCACAACAAAAATTAAGGCATATATATTTTTTATATCCCCTAATGTTTGTAAGCAGAATATTATATTATTGTTTTATGTATATTTTATTATTAATATAATTTATCGTTTCAGACAGTTTCAGCCTCACTGTCCCAGTATTATGGTTATATAATCGAACAGCTTTCTTTGACTATTCACTTGCTTTTCTAATGATTTTGTGTAATCAGATGGTTCGTTTTTTAATTGCTTCATATTCATTTTGAAATATCCCCTAATTTTTGTGAGCAGTGTTTGTAATGAAATGTAAGGTGTTTTATACATGTGTCAATAGTTTTGTGTGCTGCTGTTTCATTCCAGTCACAAATAAGAAAAGGAAGATGATGGCCAGAATGTGAAAAGAAGAAAAGGAACATCTGAGAACTTGGGCTGTGAGAACAGTTAGGAATGATAGGATGATCTTAGTCAGAGGTCAGTAGCTGACTGGGGTTTGTATTTGCTTGTGTGGTCACTGGGTTGTGGTGTCATGCAGTTACAGGTCAGTCATATGACACTTGATGTTACATTAACCATATGTAGTGGTGCTGAAAGTTTGTGAATCTGCCTAAATATGACCAAAAGCAACATCAGATATTCATACAAGTAAAAATTAGAGTACCTAATTAAACAAATGAGACAAAAACATTATTACTGGTATATATTACATATCTATGAGTGGCAAAGGTATGTGAACATTTTCTGCTAGTATTTGGTGGGAGTCTCTTTTGCACTAACTAAACAGCCTAAACTCTGAGATGCTGGTGGATTTACTCACATGAACTTCTTACAAAACTTCTCTGTAAGATTAAGCTCAGAATAGATGTTGACTTGGCAGTTCCTAAACATTACCATTTGATATTTAGTTTTTTGTCAGATTTCCTAAGGTTTTCCTTTACAATTTGCTGGTACAATTATTTGTTTCAGCAAAGACAGCATCTAACCCTAAGCCAGCAAAGAGGCCCACAGCATGATACTTCCTTCACCATGTTTCACATGGCATAAGGTTCTGATGCTGTAATGCAGTGCTTTCTTTTCTCCAGAAATTACGATTTTAATTCATACCAAACATTCAATTTTTTCCTCTTTGTTGTCCACAACACATTTTTCCATAGCCTTCTGGATTGTCCATGCATCACATGTTGGGCAGCAATTTTCTTTTGGAGAGAACCTTGTTTGATCGTATGATGGTCTTGAATGTCCTCTATTTGTACCTTTTCCAGTCTGCTGAACATCAACAACTCTTTTTTTCTGAGGTCTTCAGAAAGCTGATTTGTTTGTGCTTTGATACACATCCACATATGTACTGTGAAGATCAGACTGACTCGAATTACATACACGAACTAACTGCTGACAGAGGTTCGCATAATTCTGCCACTCACATATATGTTACATTGGATTATGTTCCTCATCTAAATAAATGGTCATAATATAATGGTCATATATGATCAATTGTTTATCTTTATCTAACTTTAGAAATTGTGTGAAAATCTGATTGTTTTGAGTCATATGTATGCATAAATATAGATTATAAAAGGATTTGCAAACATTCAAGAACTACTGTATGTACAGTACGTAGCCTTGTGAAGAGAGTTTTAAAGACCTTGTAGAAACATATTGTGCAATACATAAGGAAGCGAAACATTCAAAGTTGTGAATAAAACAACCCAGCAGACATGAATATTACTTTATAATACTTTAATAAGTTACAAAGGCAGCTAGATTCATGTTCAGTGAGAGTACTTAGCACTTATAAATAAATGATTAACAGATTTGAGGTGGCATACCAGAGCAAATTAACCTCCTATTTTTTTAAACGGTCAAATTGGTCACATTACTGCAAAACTGTGATTATGCTTTGGGGATAACCACACATAGCTGAATTAGCATATTTGCCATATTTTAATGTCAGTATACCCCTATATTACTGGATATAATCAAATATAATGTGCATCCACTATATTACACTAGTCTACTGCCAAATTGGTTCAGACATGGAAAGAAGAACCAAACTAATTTTGAGGTTCTGAAAAAGATTTTTCTTTTTTTTTTTGGCTCTAATTTCCATGATACAGGGAAGCGTAGATATTTCTCATAGCCTTTGAAACAACTCGACGCAAATACTGCATCATCAATATTGCATAATCTCTGCCCCATGCCTCGTATTTGCATTAATAAAACAGATAATTTCTGCTATATCTGTGGTGAATTGAGGTCCTTAAAAGCAAGGTGCATAAACTATGACCAACATCAATGGTGCCTCTGTGGTGACTTAAAGGTGGTTGCCGTTGTGCTTGCTCTCCAGGTTGGATACACAAAATATTGCTGTTTCATATGAAACAGTCGAGCAAGAGAAGAAAAAAAACTACAAGGAAAAAAAACTGCCCACCCAGACATTCACTTTAGCCAGGGACAAAACAAATCTTCATCCAGCACTTATTGAACCAAATAAGATTCTGTTACCACCATTGCATATCAGGTTGGGTCTTATGAAAAACTTAATGGGCAAACTTAGGCAATGGACAAAATTGCAGAAGCATTCCAGTATCTCCTTTTGTAAATTTCCAAATTTGAGTTAAAGCAATGAGCCTGTTGGTCCTCAGATTAGTGTGCTTCTGCAAGATGAAGAGGTTCACTGTTTGTTGCATAGCAAGGAAAAAGATGCATGTCCAACATTCCAGTTAGTGATAACAAATTTCCTTGGCAACAGCGCAAAAAACTATAAAGAGTTGGTGGAGAATCTCCTTCATGCATATAAAGAACTTGGCTGTAACATGTCCTGTAAAATTAATTTCTTGCACTCTCATCTAGTCTTCTTTGCACCATGTGTCAGTGACGAACATGGTAACTGATTTTAGCAGGAAATTGTGAATATAGAAAAAAGATAGCAGGGTAAATGGAAACATTGCAGATTACTGCTGAACACTTATCAGAGATCCTGTACCTTACCTTACCATACCTGAATACAGAAGACCCTTTAAAATGAGCCGAGAAGCCAGTTACTGAAAACAGATTTCGTACAGTCCAGTGACTTATATTAGTTGATTTTTGTGCCTAGGTGTGTGAATTGATTCATTAAAGTAATGATTAATTTATGTAACAGTAAAACGCAATCTTTGTTTGCATGGAAGCTAGAGCCAAACTACCATTTTCCTTTTTATATTTAAATTCAGCGCAACAAAATCATTATGAAATTAAACATTTTATTGGTGAATCAATATTCCAAAACTGTATACTGAATTGTTTTTAATTTTGTAGACCAGTGTCGTCCTCCATGTTATTTATTTAGTATTCCTGTGCATAAGTGGTTTTTCATTTCATTGTGCAAGAAATGAGATAAGAAGTATTGTGTTTTTGTGATAAACAGCATTCTTAGAAACTGACTTTGTGCTGGCAAAATATGTCACATTTCCTAGCAGGGGTTGTGTTTATGTTGTCACTAAAATGTGAATAGTTTTGTCACTATTGTAATATTTTTAAATATTTAAGTTACAAATCATTGTGTATTAATCTGACATATAGCTCAAGAATTATGGGCATCTAGTGTTTTTAAAAAGGGTAATATTTTCCAAATTGTTTCACCTTAACACTACCTGGGTGTTGTAAATTGTATGTTACTTTTGGCATTCCAGTGCATTTTATAGGTGTCTGATTGTGCTGAGGTCAAGGCTCTGTGCAAACCAGCTAAGTTAGTTGCAAAAATACTACTGCTGTTTGTCTGTATAGAATCCAGAAATCTATGCTTTGTAGTCTGATGTATTACAAGTGAGTACTGCTAAAATAGCAGAGCTCAATAATTACAAAACATCAACATAAAAAACACTGCTCGCAAAAATTAGGGGATATTTTATTATGGGAGATTTCATTTTGAAATGCCTCTTAATTTTTGTGAGCAGTATAGATTTATGGCCAATAAGGCTTTTGACAACATGCCAGGGAAGGCTTGTCCAGTTTAACCACTGTATGGATTTCATTTTTTTCGAAACTGAATTCAAATAAACTCCAGTCATGTTTATTTTCCTAATACATTTTCCTATCATTTTTAGCCAGCTTTACCAAAGAGTGACAATAATATTTGAGCTGTTTGGATGATACAGAACGCTGTAACTGTTCTTTTTTACATGACACATAAAATTGTAAATGTTTAATAAATAAAATGTATTTTTGTACACAAGTCATACACATTTATTCATTAGAATTCAAACATACAAACAAATTGGGATTCGTTACATTCAGAAGAGATACACAGAGCATCAGGAACAACTGATGAAGTCCAAATTCATACTTGAAAGAGTGTGTGCATTACAACAGTGTCCAAGGTGAACAAAGCTGTGGTTCTGTTGGCCTAAAACAGACTTATGTGGTTATAAAGAGGACTAGGCAACTTCTACCACCTGCCTCAGTTCCTCAATTAGTGGAACCAGCTCCTTCTCCAAACTGATGATAAGGCCTAAAAATAACATAAAGAAGTGATTCAGCTGTCACATAATAGCATTGTTAGGGTCCTTTAAATGCAGTGTTTTTATTCCCAGCGTACAAAAATGTAGGTCTTCATGATCAATCCTATTTTCCAGGTTTTTCTTTCTCTGATACAAGCCTGTTCATTTATTTTGTTAATTTAACGTCGCTATCAGCATCAGTGGCCATTTCAGAGAGACACACACAAGGTTATATCATGACTAGTCGTACATGCTCAATTCAATAGCAAGAATTTTGATTCCCATTGGGAAAACCGAGCATTGAAAACCGATCAGTCCTGTTCTTTACCGGTTATAAAGTGTGTTCATCACAATATTATTCTCCTAACTTCCATGACATCATTTAGCAGATACCCTTATTCACATTTATACAATCTTACAAACCAAGCAATTGTGGGGTAAAGAGCCTTGCTCAAGGGTCGAGAACCTGACAAGTAGGGGTGCGAATCTCTGAGTGTCTGGCGATTCGATTTGATTCCGATTTTTGAGGTCACGATTCGATTCAGAAACGATTTTTCAATTCAAATGGT
>JAVSBV010004141.1:0-12867 GCA_033117975.1 Parotocinclus spilosoma | reverse complement strand
GATTGTATCCAAAAAACATAAAACCACGGCTGCCCAAATCATGGCAAAATTAAATGTGCACCTCAACTCTCCTGTTTTCACCAAAACTGTCCGTTGGGATCCACAGGGTCAATATACACGACCGGGCTGCTATAGCAAAACCTTTGTCTAAAACCAGGTGTTTCAGTTTCATTGTCTAACCCCTGCATATGTAAAGTTATTTGATGTTTATAATAATCAAATAATTGACCTCCCAAGAGCCATGTTAATTGAACCAATCTCCAACATACTGTACATCAATGTACACCTACTCATTCATACAATTATCAGCCACTTATTCAGTCATTATGTGTGGCAGCAATACAATGCATAAAATCACGCATGTATTGGCTTTGAACTTCAGGTAATGTTTACATCGTCCACTGGAATGAGAAGTGATTTGATCTCAGTGAATTTTGGTCATGACATGATTATTCGTGCCAGACAGGCTGGTTTGTGTATTTCTGTCTCTGCTGGTCTCATGGGATTTTAATACCCTACAGTCTCTAGAGTTTACTCAGAATGGTGCATTAAGAAAAAAAAATCAACTGAGCAGCAGCACACGTTGTTGATTAGAGAGGTTAACAAACAATGACCAGACTGTTTTGAGCTGGTTTGAGCACACTTTAAGCGATAGTAGGTTGTGGAAAATTATCTTAGAACTTATCTTGGTAAACCATGACATGGGTTTACTGCACACTTCAGAAGACCACGTTGGACTGTCAGCTGTCAGCTAAAACTAGAAAGGTCACAGTGGGTACAGGCACACCAACACAGGAGAGTTTAAGACTGACAAAACAAAGCACGGACACCACTGAGAACACGGGATGGCCCTTTGCACTACTAGTACAGTTATTACAGTGTTTGAAATATCAAAGTACTTAGTAAATGAATATGGTTTTGGAAATAACTAATTCTACATTTCTACATGTTTTATTGATTTCTTAATTACCAGGTTATGTGTAGGACAATACAGACCAACGTCAGTCACATCGGACAACACTCATCAGTCTGATACAGACATCTAGTATAATTAAAGGATATGTTTTTTCACTATGAATATAAACAAGCATTCAAAAGGTATTTTGAGTATGAGGAAAGGCAAATATTTTGGTTCTGTTGTGTAAAGTAGAGCTGGCAAGTGCTTTCAAATTATTTTTCCACTATGAGTGAGGATTTGTGAGATGAGTGAGGGTCAACCATTATATATTAAAGGTTATTCAATATGGATCACATTCATCCACAGGCTTATTTTCCTTAATACTATGTAGAGTGAATAACCTCTAGTTCAAAAAAACCTCTGATGTAATTTAGAAAATTAATACAAAATAAAAACGAAAGGTGACATTCAAAGAAATTGTAGACTAATTAGCCTACTACACTTGTTCATTCATTTTAGTAAAACGAGGTTTGAAAGCAAGTATGGGTCATGTTAAAATGGTAAAGTTTGTATGTGTGTGTGAGAAAGCGAGATAGAGAGGAAGAGAGAGGAAATGTTTAAATAATGGAAAATAATTATTTATGGCTGTACCGTGACACTTGAAATTTTTTGTAACCTTACGAATTTACTATATATTTGTATGAACACAAACTACAACATCATCGGATTTTGAAGTCAGAATTTGAAGTAGATTGAGAGAAGCCAGTTAAACAAACGAAACAAAAACAATATACTTGGTCATTTATTTATTGAGGAAAAAGATTGAATATTACATATATGTAAATGACAGAAGAATGTGAACATTTGCTTCCGGTACCTGGTGCTATCCCTCTGTGCACTAATAGCTGCAACTAAATATTTCTTCTGCTTGTTGATAAGTTCTGCAAATCGACTTGGAGGAATATTGCCCATTCCAACATACAAAATACCTTCAACTGTGGAATATCAATATGTTTCCTTATGTGCTGCTCACTTTGAATCCTTCCACAACATTTCAGGAGTTTGACTTGGCCATTCCAAAAGACTAATGTGATTCTTCTTTAACCATTGGTGTTCAGTATCCTCCTGATGGTGAACTCATGAACGTTAGCATTAGCTAATATGATTCAATCCTTGTGACCTCACAGACTATTACGCTATTATCTTTGGTGATCAACCACTCCTAGGGTGGGTAACAATGGTCTGGAATTTCCTCTATTTGTACATAATCTGTTAGACTTTTTATGGTGAAGTTCATTGTGGAAATCAGGCTTGCTTCTTAAATGCTTCTTTTTAAGGTGCTTATAAAAAAATAGGGGATATTTCAAAATGAAATCTCCAATAATGAAATATCCACCAACTTTTGTGAGCAGTGTACAATACGGTGCCCACTCACACCTGATTTTAAGCACATTGACTGACTCAATTTCAACTAACTTCGTCCGTGTGCTTGAGAACAGCAATAAATAAGTATGATTTAGTATTATAAGTATTATAATTGTTATTATTATCATTATTATGATTATTAATATAATTATTATTCGTATTATTATTCTTATAACTAATCTTATTATAGTTAGTTCATATATTATAAGTATAATAATAAGAATAATAATAATAATTATTATTATTATAAGTAATCTTATTATAATTAGTTCATATATTTGCAGAAATAAAGGCATTTTTAAAATGTTTAAAAGCTTTCAAGCACCACTGTAAAACAGTATGCATTGTTAGCATATATAATGCAGACAGAATTGACCACTCGGTGTTATAACACTTGCTGGTATAGACAGTCTCTCAGGAATATGTGAATTTGTACTGCTTTGTATAGGGAGCATGCTTGGTAAAACTTTCCCAACTCCACCCATACTGTAGTCAGAACACAATGCAGATGATAAGATCTCGACGTCTGAGAGGAAGAGGATATGAAGCTAATGGTGGGTTGGGCTCTGAAACATAAATAAACGTGCTATTCATGCTACTCATTTTTTTTCTAAGAAAGGATTCTCGCATAATATAAATTATGTTTTATAAATTTTAACTAATAGACAATATTACTATATATTATTATTTATTATTATGACTATTTACTGATTAGAAAATTGCTATAACCTATCCTAAAACATTGTACAAGCAGTTGGCAGCTAGAAAAAAAACAATGATGTAGGTTTGAGTAAGTAAAATAATGTAGAGTAAAAGGTTTGTTAAACCATTAAACAATTATCTGGATTTAATTGCTCATAAAATGTGACATGGCATTCATGTCGGCCTCAATTATGGACAAATACATTCTGCCTAAATTAATTACACACAACCAATTATACGGGATATCTTATGAATAATAAATAATTCACAGTCCATACTGGACAAGGTATCTATTGTTTCCTGTAGCATTTATGAGGAGGACCTTTAAACCATTTTGGAATTCCATGCACAAGAGTCCTGCCAGGACATGATGCAGCATCTCACTTGGTTTGAGTCTGCCCTCTTACTTTTTCTTGTTTTCCATATATTTGTTCGGGTCTTGGTGTTATTGTCTTGTTGCATCATCCAACTTCTATTAAGTTTCTGGGTCTCTGACTTTAAAATATCTTCAAATTTGAATTGTTTGTTCCATCAATTATTGTAAGCTGTCCAGGGGCTAGAAGGGAAAAGGCAGTCAAAACCATGATGCAAATTCTGCCATGGTTTATAATTCAGATGAGCTTTTTGTGTTTTTAATTATGTTATAACATAAAGTTGTGCATTTCTGCAAAAGGTTTGTAGTTCTAGACCCTTAAGCAGCTATTAAAACAGTTTCTATCCCACAGTGGTTTCATTATATTGATAAACTCACTAACATGACTATATTCCTCTGACATTTAATGTGAATAATTAAACAATAAAATATGTTTCCCTATTTTATTACATTACATACGATTGAGTTACTTCATAGTCTTATAATGCTGATATGTGACAGGACTAACTGCAGCATGCCTTTGAATCCCTCATTGCTTGTAAAATTCAATGCATTATATAATTCACGGGAAACTAAATACAGCCATTTTCTTGTAGTTATCTAAACTTTTTTTTTGTTTTAGTGCATTTTAAAGGTGAATTGATGAGCCATTGCTCCACCTGGACCTAATTAGTGGGCTGAAAAGCCTCACTGAATCATTTGCGTTATTGTATGGGGGTTTAAAAACTAAAACAAAAAGTTATTTGCTCTCTGATGAGGTATTAGCTATTGAGGCTTATTCATTGCAGACAATGGAAAATAGAAAACATATTTGTCAACAGTGGCTTATAGGATCTTACAAGAGAAAATGCAACCTTTGAAGGTTATGGGCATTTCTCTAGGGTCAAAAATTGGCAGCTTGGCAGTGCCAGGACCTAAGCCACATGTTGTGTGCAAGTGCTTTGGTGGAGCTGGTGGTTGAGTGGTGAGTGGTTTAAGCCGACGAGGGAGGACAGCTTTCCATTGGAAATGCACTGGCAGATTCTCCAGTAGTCAGGCTCCCATCGGTCATCCAGACGGAGGAAGGGAGACGAGGTCAGAGAAGGAAAAAGGTTTGATTTGGAAGACAAGAAAGATGGGGTGTATCCACATGTGCTGAGAATTGCACAGATGTGTGGTTGATTACGTGGACAATCCTGAATGGCCCAATGAACCTGGAAGTGAGTTTTCTGGACTCAGCTCTCTAGGCATCGTAAGGTGGAAGAGACCAGGGTGTTGAGTGTGTTCAGTCTAAACGAGGTACAACCTCCACTGTCTCATGGTGACGATGCAGCGGAGAGTGGCCTCCAAGGCCTTGAAAGGCTTTCCAATACTTTAATGTGACCTGTTGGAGACAACATCCAGGGGAATTCTGTGTATCTTGAACACTTAATTAGGATGGTGGCCATTTCAAAAGCAAAGGGAAGCTTGGAGAAAGCGTTAGAGAACCGGTCCACTATCCAAAAGATAACTGTAATGCCATTGGCGAATGGGACTCCCATCACATAGTTGAGTGTAATGTTTGACCATTGTCTGCCAGGGATGGATAGTTGTGGCAGTGGTTGATAGGAGACCTTGCTGTGCGAGCAGACATGGCAGGTAGAAGCAAACTCCCTATTGGCTTCTAGGTTTTGCCAACAGAATTGCCTCTCTACCAGTGCCCATGTGTGTCTGATGCTGATCCTTCACGAAGGCATGGTTGTGAAGGAGGTCTGAGAGTACTTGCCCTTGGTAAGCCCAAACGACATCACCATGTACCTATGGGAGTGTTGAATGCCATCTTACACTCATGCACACGAGGTGGTAGACACTGCAGAGATCCAATTTAGAAAATATGGTCTCAACCTATAAAAACATAAAAGCAGAGGTAAGCAGAGGTAAGGGGAATTTATTCTTTACCATTACTTGATTAAGGCCTCAGTAGTCCTAGCATGGTGTGAGTGATTTGTCCTTCTTTTAAACCAAAAAGAATCCTGCTACTACTGCAGAGGATGGGTGGGTAATACCAGCCCTTAGGGACTCACCAAGGTACTTCTTTATAGCTTCCCATTCAGGGCGCGACAGGTTGAAGAGGTGGCTGCTGGGAAGAGGCGTACCAGGAGCAGTTCTATCACACAGTCCTAGGGGCGATGAGGAGGCAGCGACAGGGCTCTTTTTTGCTGAACACTTCCTTGAGATTGTGGTACTCCTTTGGGATGCTGGAAAGATTAATTGGGTTGTATGAGGAGCTCACCTTGTTTGTAGGTATGGTTTTGAGCACAGACAGTGGCCATGGCAGGTCTCACGCTGTTTGAGCATACCCCTAACAAGACTGGTTTGAAATGAAATGCTGACATTACTAACAGTGCTCTGTACAAAACTCTTAAGTTTTTAACGCTGCTAAGTTAATAATGTCCTTGGTAACAAATAAAGAGGTTTACAGAAATACAGCTATACAAATATATCCAGAGCTAATTATGAGATGGAAACAAGGCTTGTATAGGAATAACTTTTGTAAGGCTTTGTTTTAATGTTCTAATGTTTTAATACATAATTTGTAGTTTATTACAAATAACTAAACTTCACCCATAACAATGGCTGTAGCCAAAAAGTATGTTAACATATGAAATGCTCTGAATCACACACTGTCACTGATAGTGACACCAAATTTTAGTGAAACAAAAATAATAACTCTAAACTAAATGAAATAAGATGCAGTTGGCACAGAAATACCACATTTATGTGCAATTCTCCTTCAGTTAATATGCTTGAGAGACATAAATGCAATTTGCATGTTGCTGTGTATAAAACATGTCAACTGTACATTTAAGTTTGTCATACATTAGCACTTGGAGGTTTTCAAAAGGACTAGTTTCAAAACAGTATATGCACAATGTTTCACATTAACTACAGTCTTTGGAAAATCTTAACATAATAGCCAAGCTCTTGTTATGCCCAAAAGACTTCAAACTCAAACACTTCTTAAAACAGGAAACCGCCTTTCCCCCAACATAATAAGCACAGGAAAAGGATTGTGTTTTGTCTCAAACTGTGTTGGAACAGTTAATTCTAGAATGGCAAATGGTGGAATGATTTATTGTTTTATTGTCTGCTGTGTTTCAGTCTACAAATGGAAAATGTCTGCAATGACCTGAATAGAAAGATTAAAGTGAAATGGTTGATTTTGCCCTCTGCCACCCTCCTCCTCTTGCTTAAACCAAAATATCACTCCAAGCTTATCAAAAGCTATAAAAAGGTCTTGTAAACATAACAAAAGTAAAATACTTTTAAAAATGTTTATTTTTAAATAAAAACATTAATACTCATCTCTGTTCAGCAGTGACAAAGTAAGAAACCTGAAAAAGCAAATATAGTGGTTATTGGGTCTTTTTTGTCCCTGAAGTTGTGCTTGTATTAAGGTGAATAAAAGCATCTATTTATAAGCCATTTACAATAACAGTCTAAACACAGTTAAATTGCAGTTTATTGATCTTTAGCCAGTATATATTGAACTTAAGCACTTATTCTGTTTCAATATTATACAGTATTTTAGATCTTCCTTCCTTCCTGCACTCTACATAAAATAAGCCATTTTTGATTCATGTATCTTGTACCTCTAATTGACAAGTACTACACAATCAGCCTTTGCAAAAGGAAAAACAACAATATTGCTGTTAAACACAGAACAACATGCATCAGCAGGCCAGTGTCTAGCTAGTGTTACTGTTGTACAGCCTAAATAATATGTGGTCAGTGGTTACCTATACCTGTGGTGGCCTCTTCCTAAAGCAAAATAACAAATGTTAAACAGTCCATAAACTTTCAGAAATGGCACCTAAATGTATAACAGGTATATGTGAAGTAGGCAGGTCATTCATCTATCAATTCATTATAAAAAGGGACATTTTTCAAATCATTGTTTTAACAGCTTTCCCGCAATATATGACTGCTACATCATTAAGTCCACTAAGATGTAAAGGCTGCGATACGTTAAAAAAAGTTGTGGTCTATATTTTTTTCTGATTGGTATTGCCTTTTGTTGTATATAGGAAGGTAAGTCCATCAAAACAACTCAGCTTCTCTAAAGTCAATGAAAAAATAGAGAAGTTGCTAATGAGGTAAATTAGGACAAATCTTTACCACACAGTTAGTACACTTTACTACACATCAGTTCCTCTGGCTAATGCTTATTGGGTTTAAAAATAAAACAGGGAGAACAGAATCATGCAGAATGATTGTTAGTGTCTTATTGTTTTCATTGTGTACTCCTCTATGTTCTAGAAGAGTCTTATTTAGAAGGTCTATGTGTCTAGGATATCAGTGGCAGAGGGAAAATAGCAATAACTGCAAGTCCCTAGTCTGATCCGCCAAACTCTGATCCGCTCTACTGTCACCCTCAATCTTGTCAATGTGGTATGTTTGTTTCCTGTTGTCTGTGCTCAGTCTGTAGAACATTGAGGGTTATATTGGAAACGACTTGCGAGTGGTGCTCTGACAAAATGTGTGAGGCCTGCCAAATAGAGTGCTATGTATTCCTTTTCCTCAAGGGACAAAACGGACATGACAAGGCAATCTCCACATTGTCACCACTGTCGTGCCAATAGCAGTGAGCTTATTTATCCCCAGGTTAATGGGATTGCAGTGCTGTAACAAAGGTGGCGGACTGAGACAAACATGTGGCTGTGGGACTTGAGGGAATGTGACAGGGAGTGGTGCCTGTCAAACTAAATGACTAGACTAGAACAGATGGTGCGCAAAGAATGCACAGGCAATGGAACTGGGTTCAAGGCTTATATTCTAGGAGCTTCGCTTTTTTAAATCTAGAAAATGTTTAAGTCAAATACAATGCATGAATATTTCATAGAATTTTTAGGCATAGGTTTTCTGGCTTATTGATTTGGCTTGAATAATAAGCAGTCAAATGTTAAGTAAAGAGCTAAACTTGTAACATATAGACTTTTTACAAAAATGAGGGGATATTATATAATGGGATATTTCATTTTAAAATATTCTCTTAATTTTTGTGAGCAGTATACTTCTCTTTAGCTGTTCTCTAGTTCATGCAAATTTGAATCCCAAGGCTAAGTTGATTAATCTCAAGTTCCCCAAAATTATACTAAATTGCACACCAATAGATTAAATCCAGTACAATTTAACATGATCATGGACTGAACTGGGTGTCTGTCAGCATTGCATTTACTGAAGAAAACATGGGAATTCATTTTGAAAGTTATTTGCATTCTCATTATCATTGACTAGCTGCTTCTGTGTCTGTATGAAAATCAGATCATGCAGAATTACTCCAATTAGTGTCTCTGTAAATTAGCCTGCTATTCTGAGACTGAGATATAATGCAGTTCTTTTTAATTGTTTTGCTGAGATTGTTCTGAGCACTAATTAAAATGCAGTGAGAATGATATAACTTGGCAGAACATGACAAAGATGAATGTTTTAGGGTCTGGCTTAAGGAGAAAGAAAATGAGCACAGAATAAAAATCCTATCCACTTTATTATGTGTGCTTCTTATTATGCTCAACAATGCTTGCTGGGCAAAATGTGGAGCGTTAGAAAGAACAAATTACATTTAAAATTTTTGTTGTTTTTATCAAAATCATGTGTCACAATTATGTATTTAAAAATGTATTTAACACAATTTTATACAATATCCCTTTGCCCATTTATAATTTTGGAGAATTCTCAAAAAAGTTCATCATCAATTCATTCAATGGGGTCTTACTGAGGGGACTGGGATAAGCATGTCAAAAACTAGATTCTGTGGTCACCAAACCATTTTGTGTGAATTTGGACCTAAGGTACCAGTCAAAGTATGAACACACTTAATGAAAAGCAGCCATTTCACTTTATTGGTTGTAACAAACAAGTTTTTCTTTAGACAAACCAGCCCTATTGCAAAGTGAATGCAGGTGTTGCAATTTGTAGAGTGATTGCAAAGTGATTTCAGAAGTACAGGTGCATCTTAATACATTAAAATATAATCAAAAAGCTAATTTACTTCAGAAATTTAATTCAAAAAGTGAAACGCATATGTTATACAGATTAAATACAAACAGAGTGATCTATTTAAAGCATTTATTTCTTTTAATGTTGATTATTATGGCTTATAGCCAATGAAAACACAAAAGTCATTATCTCAGAAAATTAGTATATTATATGAGACCAAAGTCAAAATTATTTTTAATGCAGAAATGTTGGCCTATTGAAAAGTATGTACAGTAAATGGGCTCAATACTTGGTAGGGGTTCCTTTTACATGAATTACTGTATTAGTGCGGCGTGGCATGGAGGCGATCAACCTGGGGCACTGCTGAGATGTTATGGAAGCCCAGGTTGCTTTGATAGCAGCCTTAAGCTTGTCTGTATTGTTGGGTCTGGAGTCTCTCATCTTCCTCCTGACAATACCCCATAGATACTGTATAGCAATGTGCCAAAACTTTTGACTGGGACCATATGTTTTGGATCATTGTCCTACTGGAAGGTAGGAAGAAAAATGAGAGTGGTACCTTATATTTGGACTACATAGAAAATACTTTGCAGTTCTTAAACACTCAAATTAACATAAAGACAAAGTAAAAGCATAAAACAGCTCTGGTGCGGCAGTGGTAACTACAAGCAGCTTGTAGTTCCTGATGGCATGGGCTCAAGTCCTGGTTGGGACTTGGAACATTAAGGTTGGCTGGTGTGCTTACTGGTGTCTTGTCCAGGGAGTCCCATTACCCCATGAAAATAAGCATTTGCAGTAGGAGTGGATGATGTCGTAAATAGTATTTTAATATTTTAAAATATACAATATTTAAAGGTAATTTCACGTTCCACAATTGATACAACATTGTATTGATTGATAAATAATGTTATGGAATCAGTAGTAACAGAGTCTTGAAAATTCCTATTTAAATATAATCCCATATTTTAAATTTAGTGCTGCACTTCATCCACTTAGGGTTAGGGAAGAGATGAAAAAACACATCGTCAGTGTTTAAGCACCAATAATATTCTCGATATGCATAGAAAAGCATATTGTCTAATACAATAACAAAATTGATCATGATACGATAAAATATCATCATATTGCTCACTCCTAATCTACAGTTGCATTTTGTTCATAAGACTCAGGTTTGAGTCTCAACCTGACTACTGCCATGGGTGAAGTTTGCTTGTTAAAAACACACGTGTTAAACACACTCATAGACCAATGAACTTAATGCATGTCTTTGCAGTGTGGAAGAAAAGCAGAGTACCTAGAGAACCCCACACGAACATGGGGAGAATATGCAAACTCTACACAGATGGATGCCACTCACTCAGAGGGAATTCTTCAGAGGGAGCTTTTGGGCAGCATACACAAAGAAATATAATGTAGTCCAAGTTTGACTATGTTTGTGCCCATTTTCATAGGGAAGTTGCACATTTTTAATTATTGCAGGCATCAGCAATCAGCCTTGCAAGTGATATTCAAATAGGCATGAGTGTTTTTCAAGTTGGTAGCTTGCTGAAACGTTGATTTTCAATAAAGCTGCTAAGTTGCCAGATGGAGTGCTGTCATGTAATTTTATATATAAATCCAAATTCAAAATGTAGTTTTCTTCCAGGGAACGTTAAAATGGTCCTATAAATGCAATACTATTATAAATTGTTTCTAGTTGAGTTTATTTTCTGACCCACTGAACCGAGACCTACATACGTAGTTGTAGGCTCTTTTTTGCCATTGTGTGTCCATGTAATATCAGAATTCACTGAACTAAAATGCAACATAGATTTATTGTTGTATAGGACTGAATTTCACTTGTGTATACATAAAACATAACTCTTTTTTAAATTATGTGCATATATCAGTCTTGGGAATTGCATGTGCTGTTTAGGCAATTTTTTACAGGACAGCAGCATTCACTAAACCTTGCACAGCACATAATTTGTCTCGTCACCCTCAGTGCTACTGTGTATCATGCAGCGATTTTACATAATCAGGGTGTATGAGCCATTTTGACAGCAGACCCCGTGTTGTGACACATTTGCTTGTTCCTTCATTAGAACACAGCAGCACAGCACTCTATAGTTGCTGAGAGTGTTCAATACTTAAAAAATGCAGACCTCATTGGCAGCTACAGGGAAGCTGGTTCCATGGTAGAATTAGGTAGAGGAGGGTCTGTCTGTCTGGTGGAAGGGATGCGATTCCCCTTTTCACTGGCAGAAACACAGCACGAGTAAATTGTGTAGTCCCAGACAGTGGAAGATTAAACAGACTAGTGACGATTTGTTAAAAAAAGGAAGCCAGACAGAGTGGAGGGAAAAATGCCTGACATGCCTTTACTTTTACCAAAAGTGAGAGTTAGTCTGTGTGATTTTATTTTAAAGTGAACAGGCACAGCATTTTGACCATAACAGCAAAATGACAATGTAACATTTAGTATTTAGGCTGATTCTAAGCTTTGGAAGAATTTTCTTCGAAATGCACCGACTGATTTGCTAACGACTGGAATCAGCCAGTTTTCAGGGTGATCAGCCAATCAATCTCTCATACCCAATTCTATGCCAATCATGGCACCTCATGGTGACACAAACACAGGAGCAAATGAAAAACAGATTTCATATATAAAGATGGAAATGCATAGCTTCGGTTAATCATTCTCATATGACTGATTCTGTGTTGGTTCACCATGCGGGACTGTGCCATCAGGACACAGCAACACGTGAATGTCACAGTGCTCTCACTAACTCAGAATTCGTGTTTATGAGGCCGGTGCTGACGCATGTCTATGATGAGGAAGTGTTTCCTGTATTTTTGTTTGACTGTAGTTATTTTCTTAGAGAAAAACAATGTTAAAAACATTAAAACCAGAATGGTGAACAAATCTATGAATACAGAAATTTTAAAAAATCAAATGGAACTTCATAAAGAATTAGGCAGAATTAATTGGGACTTATAATATATACAGCTCAAAAAAAAATCAGGCCATACTTCATTCCCCTAATTTTTGTGAGCAGTGTATATGTATATTACAACCATTTACCAGTAATGATTCAATTAATTGAATCTTAAACAAAGCATTATTATAATGGCCAAATAAATACGAAGTATTAACATAAATGCATACATTCTAACACTGGTATTTAAATGATATTCTGTGAGAACTAGTTACAAGTAGAACACAATTTACAGTATGTTAGTATAATAGTATGACAACTAGATTTATCCTGATAATGACAAATGAAAAACATGTTAAGCATGTAAATTACATAAATGTATGTTTATATGAAACAATGATCATTAGTATTGGGGGAGAAGTCAAATTGTGATACTTTAGGGTTTTGCTATATAAAGTGCGTGGTTAAAATATGTACATATTATTATGCCTTTTCTCTAGCTAAATAACAGACATATTTTAAAGTAAGAGCACAGTATCAGCACTTGAAGTATATTGCTCACAGAAAATATAGGATATTTCTAAATGTTTTTT
>JAVSBV010004130.1:0-12868 GCA_033117975.1 Parotocinclus spilosoma | reverse complement strand
TAATGCCCTAATTTAACCCCGGTTCTGTTTGGTCCTACTCTGGGCCACTTTTAGCAGTGTCGCTGGATCCTAATGCCCTAATTTAACCCCGGTTCTGTTTGGTCCTACTCTGGGCCACTTTTAGCAGTGTCGCTGGATCCTAATGCCTTACTCTAAAAGCTGGATAACCTAAAAAAGTTCTTTATTTAAAAATCCTGTTAATTAATGTGTTTGTGAAGTGGAAAAGCTTTGTATTCCTGAAAACACATACAGTTCTGAATTTCTGAATTAATGACACCTTAAAAAACGTCATAAGAAATGCAGTGGGACTGTGGTGGCCTAGTGGTTAAGATACTGGATTATGGACCAGAAGGTACAGGGTTCAAATCCCACTCCTGCCACAGTTGGGTCCCTGAGCAAGGCCCTTAACCCACAATTGCTTGGATTGTAAGTCGCTCTGGATAAGGGCATCTGCTAAATGATGTAAATGTAAAAGGCACTTTACTACACAACAGCTATTGTTGTGTGATAGTGATGAAGTACAATACTCAGTGTCATACTCCCTACTGTTGTTTTCTCTGGTCTTTTCTTTCTGCAGTACGATTGAAGATTGTGTTCCTTACACTTTCCGTTATGTCTCATTCCCTTATTTACTCAGATCAGCTACCCTTGTCTCAGCTACACAGACTTTTTGTTTGTTGGATCTCAAATGAGACCTCGGCATGGCTTTGTTGGTTTTATTTTCCCAAACAGATGTTCTTAGATCCAGCTCACTGGCCATTACACCTCAGTCTGCTTCATCTTGCAAGTTCCTCACGTAGATGCAAAGCTCGCTCTGAATGTTAACCATCCTGCCCGGTGCCTCCCTAAGGGCTCTGCTAATATGACTCTGTCAGTCGTGCTAAATGAGCTAGCGCAGTTAAGCATCATTGTAAAGGCTATGCACTCTGTGCGCAAAGGCAGGAAATAAAATATATTTTGGCACTCTGATTACTGCTGAAAACCATACACCCTGCCCACATGCATTACAGTTCCTGCAGGCCAGAGGAGAAGAATGGGAAAATGAAAAACTGCTGACTGTGAAAGATTAATTTAGAAATGACCGCAGAACTGACGTAGAGCAAAATACAATCTTGTTTTTCGAGGAGCTGGCCACTTTGACCATACTACTATTTAATTAAAGGGGGGCGGGTAATGGCATGTAAAATTCACGTTGCCTGCTTTTGTATTTCCACTTGGGTCTCCAGTGCTTCTTCAAAGCCACCTCATTATTAATTAAAGCTACAGACACAGAAATGGCATGTTTTAAGGAAAGCTCATTGTGGGACTGGATTTAAGTGGTTATAACTCTGCAGCAAGGTTGAATTTCAGTAAAAAGACTTTAGATACGGTATTAGGGGACCACTAAGGCCCAAATGGCAACATAAAAAGCCATGTCATGGGGCCTTTAACACAACTTAGCTTAAAACGTAAATTGCATTACATTGTGTAGAACTTGCAATTTTCCTTAGGCAGTCGATTGGTCAGTACATGTGTAATGTTTAAAATGTGCTTTGTCAGCTAACAGCTCTTAGCTGTTTAAGGGCTCCATATACATTTACAGTATTTGGCAGGCACCCTGGGTGGCACGGGAACAGTGATTGGCGTTGCCTTATAACTACAGAGGTAGAGTTTGTATCTTAGCCTGGATGCTGAAGGTGTGGAGTAGGAGTGTGTGATATTGACAAAATATGTTCTATCAGGATTTTCTGGGATTTTGTTGATAACGAGAATTAGATGATACTTTGCATCTTTCAATCCTTTCCATTTGTTTGGAAAAATCTTACATTGTACTACCTTGCTCTTGTGATTCGTTGTTGCTTGTTAATGGCATCAGTGGAAATTTTAATGGAAGGAAAACATGCCCTCTCTTGTCATAAGCCACTTTTGTCACAGAATGATCTTTCTAGGGTTTGCGGAGTGTATTTTGGCTGGTTTAGGTTTAGCTGAATCCCAAAGTTTGTCTTAATCTTCTTGTTCTGCACAGTGATGGTTCGCAAATGATGAAATAAGTTTGTTATTGAGCTATCTTTAAAAGTTTTTTTTTAAATATTTTGCAGATTGCTTGAGAAACATCTGTGTTGTTCCACACTTCCACACTGTGCGCTCATCACTATCTTGGTATGTATGATATGTTTTGTATTGTAATAGAACATTTTTATCCATCTGGCCCTCTCCCTGCACAGCATAAGGTGTTTAAATTATTTAAACCAGGCCTGTGCTTTTGATGTACAGAACACTACGTTCAAGCTGAGATCAATCTTTAAAGCTTATAGCATAAAGCAGAACACTTTGCTCCTCACAGCAGTCATCGAACGTGACATGTTCCTCTGAGTTGCCACCCACCTCCCAGCCCACACTGGATCCACACAATGATTCTTCATCATACTCACACACCCACCGTCTCGTCACTCAGTCTTCGCGCCAGGGAACACTTCTTACTACACACTATGTAGTGGCTTTCGGTGAGTCACAACCTCTGGCTGTCTTTGTCGCTCTATTATGGCGTGAGACAAAGTGTTGTACATTTACTGGCCTCCTCTCAGTCCGACGTGAGTCACCCCGAGACTCTGCTCATGTCGAGAAGAGGCGCTGGAATCAAGAGCGTACTGGACCTACAGATATGAATCACGGTGCTGAATCAATCCGCCCGCCATGCCGCACGCACATCTGAATTACGGCAGCTCGGCGACCCACTGCAGTTGCCATGGTTTCCAACACATTTGTCACAGTCGGTGCGCATGAGGGCTCCCAGTAGGCCTGAACAGCAGGGTAAAGAGCAAGAGGGCTGAATCATAAAGTTTTTAAACTCACTGAACACTTACTAGTCTACAAACAGGTCAATCTGGTTTAGCCTGGAAAAAAATCTACAGAAATTGTAAGGGCACAGTTTTTTGGGGGATACCAATTCATTAAGGTCTTGTGTTCAATATACTTTGTGCAGGAGCTGTTTTAAAATAAAATATACGTAGTAAGAAATATGAGTCTAGTACTCCCAGAATATTTTCCATAAATAAATGCACACTTGTTCATGACATTCAATTTTGCTTGCATTTTTTAATTTATGGTATAAACATGTATGTATTCAGCATATGCACTAAACCTTTTCGTTTTACAATGATTAATAAATGTGTTAATGTTTATGAATGTGTAAAGCATTAGAATAATCATATAAACTTATGAACATGGATAAAGAAGAATATAGAAGATAGAATATATAGAAAATAACTCTTATTTATCCTTAAGATCAGGTATTTATGGATAATTAATGCAGTAATCATTGTAAAAACAAGTTTCCCTAATTATTTCCCAATCCATTCACTTTTCTCTGTTTTATAACATGACTGGGGCAGCACGGTGGCTCGGTGGGTAGAACCGCTGCCTCAAAGCAAGAAGGTCTCGGGTTCAATCTCAGGGCTAGTTGGCCTGGGTCCTTTCTGTGTGGAGTCTGCATGTCTTCCCTGTGTCTGTGTGGGTTTACTCCAGGTACTCCGGTTGCCTCCCACAGTCCAAAGACATACGTATTAGGTCATTCGGTCATTTGAATGCATAATGGCCTGCCCATCTGTCTAAATGATGGCTTTAAATAATGGCCGCTGCAGACTGACTGGTCGGTCAAGATGATAACATAGCAGCATATGGTGTCATTTGCAGAACCAGTGGTTAATGCCTACGTGTTTAAAAAAGAACTCTTGTGCCATTTTTACGTAGAGTAAAAAATACCTGTGCTTTTATTCTTAACCCCTCTCTAGTAACCCTACAGCATGTCAGGCATACTGTCCTTAGGGAGATCATCCATTGTTGGTCCTCAGCGACTCATGGGGGGATTGGTCACCCAGCAACGTGTTAGTCACGCTAATATGGACCCTTTAGTTCAATCAGATCACTACACTGTAGAAAACATGACTGTTAGCCTATCAGTGGATATATATCATGTGACTAATGTAAATAAAAATTTAGATTAGGTTAACATTATATTTAAAGTCGTGTACGGCATGGTAACGCAGAAGTTAGCGCTGTTGCCTGGGTGGAGTCTGCATGGCTTTTCTACAGGTACTCTGATACAATGAAACAAATAAATGTGTTAGGTCAGTTGGCTCTCAGATTCAGTACTTCAATGGTGTTTCGAGGTTTTTGTGATTCAATCAAGCTCACTTTATATTGTGAGTTAACAGCCTCGGTGTGCTTTGTGTTTTTGGATCTGGGAGAAAAGTAAGAACTGTGTTCACCACTAGATGGCGCAGATTAACCAGTTTTAAAGAGTAGCAAACACCAGTATGACCGACTGCAACTTGATCTTCACGTGTAACGGTATCTACATACACCAATCACTGAAAAGTATTTATTTTAAAGCCTGATAGTGGAAAAACAAGCAATTTATATAAAGATAAACCCATTTGCATCATTAAACTGATCTTATTCAGGTCAGCTGGGGTTTGAACTTACAACCTTCTGATTAGTGGTCTGGTATTTACATAAGGAAAATGCCTGATAGACCTCTGATGGTTTGCATAGAGGAGGGAACAGGCCTGAGCTTTTGGGGGCAGTTTAACGTTGGTTTCCAGGAAAGAAATTTGCTGTGAAACTTGACAGTGGAACCATGAAGTGGTAGAGCTATGAACTTTATGGTCAAACTGTGAAAGTTCACATTTAAACTGGGTAAACTGGGTATAATGTTTTCCTGGGTTTTGTTGTCTTTGCCACTAGTGTTATAGCCGAGACCACTAAAGACCAGTCTTGGTCAAGACCAAGGCCTAATGGGGACCAGACCAAGACATGAGATCATATAATTTTTTTTGTCACACAAGAATAAAAAGTAGACAGGCGCATTGTACTCGGCTGAACCCAACAATTTTCGAGCCAACCGTACCCCAAGACTGAATCCAAATGAAGGTAGAGGCCTGTAGGTACAGTTAGAGAAGGTAGAGATGTTGAAGGCAGTGCTAACCACCTTTAATACATAGCTTTAAAAAATAGCTAGAACATATTTTTTACAAGGAGTGTCCATATGTTTGCAAATGTACCATAGCAGGATTAAATCTGTGTTTCTCTTGGTATGCATGTGCTTAATTTTTGTATATATTCAAGTGTGTCAATCATTTAACCTTTACTTTCTTTTGGAGCAGTACACATTGTATGGTGCTGAAAAAGACTTGATAAAGACTGATCCTTACAAAACTGTAGGCCATCGTAGGTACATGTTCACATGAACTTGGCAGGGTTAGCAGGCAATAGAAATTGCAATTCAGTCCGTTTTGCCCATATTCTCTGGCTGTCGTTGCAATTTGTTCAGCCCGTGCCCGCTGGCAGAAGTGATGCAGCTCTGTGGTTGAAGACTGACTTTAAGTGACTTTGCTGTGGGCAGGTGTTTGTACTATCTGATAGGCTATGGGTCAGCCTAGGCCTGACAGGGTGTGAAAGCTGCTCGGGGTGGCTTTGTGCCTCAAGCTGTACAGTTTAGTGTGAAAATGGGCTGACCTGAGAGAGAGGCGATGAGCAGGTGGAAAGGTGGATTTAAAAATGACTGGATGAAGGTCCAGACCTGACTCTGGGAATGTATTGTGTTTTTGGTAGAGTCTATCCCTTGTGATGAGGTACTCCAGATGGAATACTCCAAATAGAATAATTTCTTACAAATATTATATTCATTCAGTCAAGGGTTCCAGGAGGTCTAACTGGTAAAATAGGACGGGAACCTTAGACAGGGTGCCAGTCCATCACAGACAACATGTCCACTGTATAGAAAACTATACTATATAGAAAACTGCAAAAAAGGATTGCATTTATTTAATTAATTTGTAACATTTATATTATAAAAACAAATCTGTATTCTTCATAGATACAGTAGCAGTACAATTTGTGCCTATATCCTGGTAACTCCTAGTAAGTAATGTTATACATTAATGTTAAAACAATTCATTTAATCAACTTTCAGTCCTGTTGTCCTTAAAAAAAACATCTAGAACCTTGATATAAAATGATATAAACATTATACTGCATTAATGCATTTTGGAATGCCAAAAGTGAGCCAATGCTTATTGTTCAAAATCAGAAGCCCATCTCACAGTCATGTTCCGGAGGTTATTTTCTAGGTGTTCACAAACATTTGCCGATATAGTGTGTATGCACTCAGAAAAAAACATGAAACCACCTGGTTTTTAACCCAGTTTAGGTCATTGTTACATGTCAAATGGACATCCACATGAATGCTTGGAACCAGGGCTTCCCAACAAAACACCACCCAGAACATCACACATCCTCCACCAGTGCATCAGCCATGACTTCCCAAGGTAAATAGTGCATGCATGTACCCGAAAACAGGACTCATCGGACCAGATCACCTTCTTCCAAGGCTCCAAGGTCCAATTCTGTCACTCACATGCATATTGAAAAAGCTTTTGAGATGGACAGGGACACTGCACTGAATATTTATCCCATTACCAGTGTTAAACAGTTCTGGGACTTCCACCACAGTAGCTCTTCTATCCATTCTGACCAGATGGGATAGGTTTCTTTGAACATAGATGAACTTTAATTGTCAAAACCCTCTTTACACTTCATGGTTTGTCCTCCTTGGACCACTGTTGGTAGCTTCTTGCCACTGTTGAGTAAGAGAACAAGCCTTGTTATTTATTTTCCCAGTCACCTTGCCATAACAATTTGGCCCATGTGAAAGTGGCTCAGGTTTTCTATAGATAATGTATAGAAAAGAGGAAAAGAGGAACAGTTTATACCTAAAAGGCTTAAATATGAGCTGGTATAAACTGGCTTCATTAGTTTTTCTGGGCTTTATGGAGTTATTTATCATTGCTGTGGAGCAAGTCACAGTAACAGTGTACCTCCATAAACTGACAGCTTCTTTCAACATAAAATGGCGTTTTCTTGTAATATATGAACCTTATCAATTATTTAAAAACTGAGGTTATAAAAGATTTACATTATCAGCACTATCACAAATTTATTTTAGACCACATTTGTGTACAAATAATATTCACAAACAGGAAAAGACTGTGTGATTTCCAAGGCTCATCTTTAACATTTAGCATTACGTGTAAATTACTGGCCTCAGAACTCATAGCTTTGAAACCCTTAAAAAGGTTAAAATGGCAGATGATCATCAATAATTAAGTATTAGCAATGTGTACAGATATTACATATTCAGAGACGTTCTACCGAAAATGTGCATCTTCCAAAAAGTAGAGTCATCATGCTGTCCTTTGGTTTTAAAAAACATAGAAACCTAGAAATTAAAACATTTGGCAGCAATCTAGATCCTACCACCAAAAAATCATGCGTGTGCTTTTTTGAAGTGATTGGACTTTTTTTTACATTTTTTTTTTTACATCAAGCATTGGATTATTTCCATGCAAAACAATAATGAAGCCAAATTCTTCAACCCCAGAAACCCCACTGACATCCCTCAAACATAAATACCACCAGAGTGTAATGCCCCTCAATCCAAAAACCTCTGCAGAGTCAAATGTCCCACAACCATGAACCCCCCTCCCACACTCCCCACCCCTAAATACCTCAACAGCAAAATGCCCCTTATCTCAAAATACTCCCTCACAGCCAAAGACCTAATGCTCCTATGAACACCAAACCCCCAACAAATGTTATTTGCCCGTAAATAAACCTAGAGTGAAACACCTTTCACCTATTAACAGCCAAATGCAACCATAATCCTAAATACCCACACATTCATATGCCCCTAAACCCCAATACCCCACAGAACTAAATGTCCCACAACACAAAATACCCTCAGTAAATAGTAATACATGTTTATTTTATTATCACTATTAACTTAAGGCTATGGACTTAACATGGTAAGACATGATCATTGTAATAGTTTTACAAATCAGTAATAAATACATAAATAAGATAATAGTAATAATAATGCTGCCACTACTACCACTAGTACTACTAATATCATCCCCCAACACAAAAACAGGAACCCCTGCTGGGTCTGTGATCTAGCACCAAGTTCAGTGACTTCTGGCTACACCCGTCATCCCCAGCTGACCAAAATATTCGTGAGAAAAAGGGGGATATCAACTACAGTGAAAGAACAGAGTACTTTATGGGCACATTATAAATCGCATTTAAATACACTAACAAAAGTAACAGCAAGGGATGAGACTACATATTAAATAATAATACAAAAAAATTATAATATCAATATTTATGTGATGTACGCTTTGATACAACTGCATATTCAGCTACTTCCTTCATACTATGGCCTTTGGTACAACCAATTGCAATGAACTTCTCTTTTCCAATGATTCATCTCTTCTTTGTGACCCATTTTCCACACATTGGCTGAGATATTTGCCACATTCCACCATCTCTTTTCAATCTACAAATCCCATAAAATACTCCGCAGGTATTTACTTACCTTGCGCGAGGCCATCTGCAGGAGCCTGAAGTTACTACCACCCTAAAGTCAAAAGGTGACTGACTTTTTGACTGGAGAGTATATGTCACTCATGTTTTAGATGCAAGCAAATATACTCTATATATATAAAGTTAAGAGCGAGATGTACAGCTGAATCAAATCTTAGTGGACTCAGTTTGATTTTGGGTCAAATCCTTTAAAAAAAACATCTGTTGAGCAGATCTGTAGCGCAGTTCTGGGAATTTCGTTCTGCTAAGGGAACATTGCTTGGGTACAAGCTGGGGGTGCTGGCAGGGTTTTAACGGCCTAGCTACCTGGACAACGTGGCTGGAATGCCATTAGCAGCTGAAGAACAATGGGCTGGAGGCGTTCAGAGCAATACATTACCCAGGCACGGATACAAGCAGTACACATTCTTTCTATTTCTGCTGCAACATGTAGCTCAGGCAGTAAACGTAAATCCAACATGAGTAAACCTTCTCAAACTTCTAAAGCTTCTCGGCTTGACTCCCCATTCCACGAGAGCGTTGTACTTTCAAACGTGATGTAAATTGAGATTTTTTTTAAATAACATGTAGACAGCAATAGAATGTAGCTTACAAGAGCCAACAGGAGTTCTTGGTTGCCATGCAACTCAGGTACCTGCCATGTGAATGAGCTGCGAAAATAGAAAAATCCTATAAATACAGTTTGGGATGATTTGCATGCTACCAAACTGTATCTGACTGTATTAGCTGTGGTTAATAAGAGGGTTTAGCCAGACACAAGGCTCAGGTGCGTCTGCGTGGAGCATCTGTGTGCATCAGCTTGAATGGCACATGTCCAGCAGCCGTCTCGCCCTTCCTGTTCTCCACAGATGCTGGTTCACACACTGTGAGGACATGACTTGCATGGCATGATATATCAGACCATATCAACCCCAGTCTCCATGTTCGCAGGCAGGCCCTGCCCTACCCTGCTCAGCTGACCCCACGCATGCTGGGCATGCCAGGGGTGTGTGGCAGCTGTGAATATGTGAGGGGAATCTATGCCTGACTCTTGGCAGGGCATGGAATACATGTGAGTGAGCTGCATCTAAGCAGCGGTGCTGCGCGGGGTCACAGGGACCGCATGGCTGAGGACACACCTTTGGATCACGTGCCAGAAATCCCAGCCATCTGTGCTCCATTTACCTGGTAATCTGTTTGACACTAATACCTGACAGGATGTAAACACAGAGCCTGGGAAAGCACAAGCACTTATTGTGGTGAAAGACATGAGGGATTGCATTTTAGATACAATAAATGGTAGCGATTAAGCTTTTGTTGTTCGTTTTTTCTTAGCTTGAGCACCAGTTAAACAACAAAGAGGTAAACCACAATCAAGTCATCAAAGACGTCTTGCAGCACATACCCTCACTTCCTCTTTCTTCAGATGTTCATAGATTATTCTTTAACCAAATCCAGAGACAATTCACCATGATAATAATGAGGGATTAAAGAAGACTGGAAGGGCTTAAATCTAAAGAGCCTGGTTTATATCTTTGTATTACTCCCTAATAGCTTTCTTGGCTGTGGTACAACTGAGAGCTTCAGTACCCACTGAAGAATTCGCTCCAAATCCCTGTTTAAGGGCAAAAAAATGCAAATCCTTACAATGCCCATAAGCGATTTAGATAGAATAAAATAGAATTCAACTTTATTGTCATTGCACATGTAGCAAGTACAAAGCAACGAAATGTAGTTTGCATCCATCCAGAAGTGCTTAGTATATATATAAATATATATATTACAAGTGTACAGTTATGCTGTGACTAAGTAAAGTATGTACAGGGACTGAATGTACAAACTATAAACAGGTTATAATATGAAAAAGTATAAACAGTAAATAAATGAATGTACAGACTATAAACAGGTTATAAATATGAATAATTTATAAACAGAGTAAATAAATAAATGTGCAGACTATGACCCAATGAACAGGGGAAAGTGTGAAAAGGTATAGGTAATAAATAGTAGGTATTTGCTTATGGACAGAGTGGATTATTTATACAGTATATACAATATAGTTTTATACAATAGTGGGCAGTATATACAGCAGAGTATCCGAATTAATATCCGAATACAGATTTTTCATTAGATCTTGGACAGAAATACACTGCGTCCTGTATGTAATTGTTTTACTCTCAGTCCTGCTTTACAATAATCAGTGCCTGGCTGCTTAATAGAACTGTTTTATTCTTCATTTATTAAATGCATGCACTGCTCGTTTCACACAGTGAGCGAGGCTGTAGAAGTGAGTATTTGGGATTCTGTGTAAGTGTAATTCAATTTCCATCAACATGGTTATGAATTGTGGGATCATGAATACAGCAGAACTAACTGAATTAATGCACTGTTTGTGTACAGGTACTACAGGGGCACACATGGCGTGATAGTCGTTTATGACGTAACGAGCGCAGAGTCGTTTGTAAATGTCAAGCGATGGCTTCATGAAATCAACCAGAACTGTGACGATGTTTGCCGAATACTAGGTGAGTATTTACTCGTGGTGTTTGAATCATGACATGCCTTGTATAATTATAGGGCTTTCTGGATATCTAATGATAGTGAACCTGTTATAAAAAATAGTGCACGATATCTTTCACTACACGTCGTTGTTGGAGCCATTGATGTCAAGTATTCTTGGTTGTATTCATTTATTTCTACACTTTATGTCACAGTTGGCAATAAAAACGATGACCCTGAATCAAAGGTTGTTGAGACCAGCGACGCACAAAAGTTTGCAGAACAGATGGACATTAGGCTGTTTGAAACTAGTGCCAAGAAAAACATCAACGTCGAGGAGGTATGTAAGCAGTAAAACACACACTTAATTATCCCATCAGATTCCGATTTCTGCAGTTATGGAAACGTATGGACAGCGTACTCCAATCTAGAAATCAGATTAAGTAATTCAGTAAAGAGAGCTGGATTTTACCTCAGAAATCAGAGTATTAATAACATGTGTACCAGTTACTCGATTTTAATCTGTGTTATGTGCACAGAGGGACTAGGGGGAAAAAAACAAGCAGACTTGCTGAGTCAGTTTCTTCTTAGTGGTTTCAATTCTTTTGGGTTTATTTACAGATATTTAGATCAGGTGGGGGTTCCCCTTGTGGGATCTGGCAACCCTGGTATTAAACACAGCATCCGCTAAATGCCTATTGAACACTTTGCAGAGCCTAAACTGTTATGCAAATGTGTTTTTTTTTTAACATTTACGGGACAATTCACAATAATTATAGAAAATACAGTACTCAGTGTTATGACTGTCTAAAGGAAAGACTTAGCACTTTGTAAGATACTGATACTGACCCGATACTTGATCAGCCCCAGGAAACGTGAATGTGAAGCAGTTTATATACAGCAGTTATAGTACAGTACAATACAGTAATTTTGTAGGTAGACAAGATAGACTGGTAGTGGGAGACAACCAAAGGAGTACTACTTACAAAAGGACAGGCCCATACATTTATGAACAACATTTACAGCTTGTTACAACAGAAAGTAATAGACTCGAACACGTAACAGGACGTCTTTAGTCCTAAAGTGAGCTAACAAGCAAGGGAGCACAAGTCTGGTGATAAATGGCATGCATTAGCAATTAACATAGAAATCTGTAAATAGTATTTAATAAAATAATATAGTAATTAGAATTCAGTACTGCCTACAGTAACATTATATGTTGGGCAGCACTGTACGGTCTTTGCCGTTTTGAGTTTGATTTTTGCTGCCTAGTTATATTATACTTTTTAAGACCGTTGCATTAAGGTGAACAGACGTTGTATGGATGGTGACTAAACAGTGCTTACTGTAGATTACAATCCTTTTTGTGGCTAAATAACTAATTTTCACTTTAAACAAATCAGTTCTGCATGAATTTCCACTTTACACTCGGTGAGTGTGTGTTCTTTCAGTTTAAAGGTTTATCAATTAAGCAATAACGAACAATTCCATATCATTTTGCTCATACAAAGTGAATGTTGATTGCAAACAGACTGCACAGATATGGTACATGGTTGACTGTTTAAAGTATGTTTGCTGCCTGGGCGCATTTGTGAAGAGTGAATGCTATGTTTCTGAACACCTGGTATAGCCACTATCTCTTACTGTATGCCTGACCAAGCAGATTTTATATTAAGGTGGCAGAACAGGTTGGTCATGTTATATTTTTCCATTTCCTGATGTTTTTAAACCAGTCTTAACGACAATACTGAAGTAGCATCTCTAAACACTTTAACTTAAAGACTTGGAGGGACAATCTTATTAAATGAAATGATTGCTTATTATTATTATTATTATTATTACTGACAGTAAAGTGTTAGGGTTCCTAACTTCCCCCGGTGCGTTCGGCCGTCCTCGCCGGTCACCATTACAGAGCCATCGGTGGGACGGCTTAATATCCACTATCTTAATTATGTCCAGATCCCGAACA
>JAVSBV010004119.1:0-12868 GCA_033117975.1 Parotocinclus spilosoma | reverse complement strand
CCTGCCGACGGAGGTAACGCGGACCAGGTGCACGAAATCAAAACGGGGCGGGAACAGAAATCAAAACGTGCGCTGCGAGGGGACAACAAAACAAACCGTCACGTGGGGGACGCTAAAAACCAAAACAAAGCCACGTGACGGTGGCAGCGCGCCGGAGCGGCCGTGGCGCGTACCCTTACAATTTGTAGCAGTGATTTATAATATAATAGTTTATTTATAATAAATATTACATAGACGTGTTAATTTGTCTATGATATGAATCTGATCAGGGTTATGGAGCATCTGGAGTACATTCTGCAAACACTCTTTAATAGGAGGGAATACACTCTGCACAGTGATGGTGCCAGTTCACCACTTATCATAACACATTCACTAGTTCATTCTCATCAACAGTAGCTGATCCAGCAACAGACTTTTTTCAACGTGCAAGAGGAACTCCAGAGAAAACCCACTTGTTCTTGGGGACACTATGCTAACTCTTTACTGTCACTCTTGTTTCATTCTGGCACTCAGGTGTGTGTGTGGGAAATAACAATACATATGCAACAATAACTATACAGAATGGTGATGAAGATAATCCAGATAATAAGAAGAGGACACTAGAGGGGAATATACATTGGATACAGATATGATACCAGAATATTGAATAAATATAAGTGATGGACACACTAGAAAAATGAATAAACAGGCAGAGGCAGGAGAGAAGCAGAAACACGTCTGGTATACACACAAGACGAGTTGAGGAATGTTGGAACGTGGAAGCATTTCCAAATATGACAGAGGATATGAAGTGAGAAACAGAAGATAAACTGGAGTAGACTCTTATTAGGAAACCAGATTATGCCTATGTGAATTTGAAAATTGGATAATGGCCCGACCTCCTGTCTGTGCCATCAAAAAAAATCCCTAACACACACACACACACATACACACACACACACACACACACATATATATATATATATATTCCATATTAAAAGCTCAAGGACACTAGTATTATGTGTGATAACACATTTTCAACATAAAACTAATTTCCTGATCGATAGTTGCAAGACCAGCTCAATATATGTATGATTCATTCACTCAAGTATGCCCAACAGAAAAGGCTTTTGGCTCTACAGGATACGACACATCCACTGCCAACATGCAACCCTCCCTTGTTACCTTATTGTAGCCCTGATCTCAGAGGAAAGATAAATAGGACTTGGAGGAAGTGTGCTAAGCCCTACAGGGGGATTGAACTGCTTTGTAGTGTAGAAGCGAGATTGGAGGTTAACTGGTGTCATCATTGGCTCTTGAACACAGCCCGGTTAAGCCAGTGTGTCCCGCCAGAGCGTGTGTTTCACATTTACTTCCAATACCATAACCCATGCTTTCCTTTGCTTTCCCTACCCCCAGATTGATTTCTCACACAAACACACTCACACATACAGCATACTCATATATCACATATGCCACTGAGATCCACTGTTGCTTGGAGCATTCCACATGCACACATAGACACTGTCTGAAAAGAAGATTATTTTAATGCGTTATGCAACAAGGAATGTCTGTTTTGCGGGTGTACTTTTATGAATATGCAATGGAGTGGGTTTATACTACAGTGCAAAAGAGTGAAGCCAGCCTTATTTAACATAAGCAGTTTGATTTATAAAGTCTGAAATGTATTTTGAAAAGCTTATTGTGTGTTTATTAGACACATTAATCAAGGGTATTCTGGTCAAAGACTGCTACTGTTTTATGAACAAGGCTATAAGACAAAAAAATCCATTCCAAGTTTAACAAATATAGTTAAAGACTTCAGACATGATTTATAACATATTCCAAACTCTCCATGGTTATCAAGAATAATTTTTACAAATATTTGCATGGGCTCTAACGTGTTTAGTGGAGACAAGAGATGGAGGCTCAGTGGTGCATCTAGTCTTGTCAGGTGCTTCACAGTCAAAACTGGATATGTTTGTATATAATTTCTCAGTCTGTAGCCCTGCTCATTCATACAGGGGTCAAGCATATGGCTGGGACAATTCAAACATTTTTTGGAGTATACATCCATGTATGGAATAATGTGTTCATATATTTGATCATAACTGATTGGAAAATCAAGGCCATAGGAACACAAACCTATGTGTGTATACATAGCAAGACAGACTCAGTCACTCACTTTTGCATTCCAGCTTAATCCAGTTCAAGATTAGGGCTCCAGTCGATCGTCATTGGAAAGTGTGAGAAAACCCACACAGACATAGAGATAACATGCAACGTTAACTTCCCATTATTTATTTATGTATCTATTTATGTAGCTATGTGACAAATATACAACTAACTTTAAGACTACATATAAAAAAGTACACTAGGGTGTGAAGCAGGGAAGTACAGCACTGTAACCAAGTGTTCTACCTACTGAGTGTGTTTGTTTGTTTGTTTGATTTATTTAACGTCTCTGTCAGCATCAGTGTCCATTCTAGGGACAGACGCAAGGTTACATCAATACACAAGGCTACAACTAGACCAGTCATATACAGTACATACCCTTAATTAGTCAATTAGCCAACAAGCCAATTAAATGAAACAGTTAAACTAGTGCATGTCTGTGGGAGGAACCTGAAGTAAGCCTATAAAGACATGGGAAATGAAGAATCCACACACAAAGGACTGGGTCCACCCTGGGATCAAATCCAGGACCTTCTTTCTGTAAGGCGATAGTGCTACCCACTGAGATATCAAACCTAAGTTCATATCTTACCTATGGCCTGGCGAAGCTGTCTTTTATGGAGTGCCATTTAAAGTTGTGTATTTCGTACCTGGCACCCTTGCATGAATCCGGAGTGGTTCTTGCCACCATGAGTGTAGAAGCTGGTGTTTCCAAGTTTGATGGTTGGTTTTAAGGTGGAGTTGGTTGTTGTGTTTCTTGCCATACTAGCAAACATAGGATACACCCATGGTAATGATAATCATGCACATAAATAGTTCTTATTACAATCAAATACATTTATTTAGATTTAGTCTATCTGAAAAGTTTATAATCTGTATTAGACAGAGTAATGTTATACTGTATATAAACAGTGTTGAGAAAGGTTGTGAGTATCAGTAAAATAACTTAAATCATATTACATGCACAATTTGTTTTGTATCAGAGCCAGAGGTGTCACCACACTCACTTTACTTGAGGCACGATCCCAAGTATAATGTTGCTCACTAAAACCATGGCAGTAAAAACTCAATGTTACCTTGGATTGCTGAGCAGAAGTATAGCACATGCCACTCAGCTTCACAACTACTTTTAACAGTACCCCAGCATCTTTCCAAAAGTATGAGAGGAAATTCATTTTCTTTTTCACATGGAATAAATAATATCAGCTAATTTTTAAAAAAAGATCAGCCATGCATCAGGAAAGGTAATGATAGCTCTATGTTTTGGCCACTTATAACCATTTAGCCTATCAAAAGTATAAATTATACCAGCAAAGTACCATAGTACCATTATACTAACAAAGGAATCATTTTTGTAAGTGTAAACAACAATTAATGCACCTAATTAAAAGATATTTATTGTTACTTTCTTCTTTATTTCTCACCCATGGCAGAGTAATTCCCTCTTTAGTTTAATCATTATCCTGTAGTGTTTAACAGGCTTATTTTCCATGCACAGTTTTGCCCTTCTAAATGCAGTATGCCCTAGTACAAGAAATAGTCCAGAAATCTCTTAATCAGGGCTAAGCATGTTCTTCAACAGATGGCTTTTCTATCAACTCACCAGCAATTTGCAATCAGCATTTTTTCCTTAATCATGCAATGGGTTCAAAATAGTTTAATGTGCTGGAACAACTGACTTCACAGAAGGTCAGTTAAGTTTTTTTCATTGTTATAGATCTTTCTTTTGGTTGTCTGGCCATGCTATGACATTTATGAAACCAGAAATGACTGCAGGCACTAATAAACCTGCAGTGTTATGAGAGTGAGCTTAACCACACATGCTTCCACAAGCAAGCATGGACACCTATAAACATGCAGACACCTAAAATGGGGATTTGCCATACAATAGATCAAAACTAGTGTATATTTCAAGTGCCTGCAAAGAATTCCCGCGTTCTAAGGATGATCTGAAATGTGTCTGCTTTGGAAAGCATATACATCATTATTTTTTTCACAGTAAAAGAAGCTGAGCTTGGATATGATCCCCTCAGGGTCAGATAAAGGTGATCGCTCTCTGCTACTTAATGGGCCAAGATCAGGACAGCTCCCTGCTGTAACAAACAATAAATCCCACTGGGCAGCCATGTGCTAAATTTGCACTACTCCTCCGTGGTCCAGAAGGCCCACAAGGTCTTCTGCACCTTCTGCTGCAATGAGTCAACCTTATTAGTCAAGGCAATGCTGGAGGAAAAAAAGTGCAAACGGCATAATTTGAGGGGACAACATGAAATCGTATTGCAGTAACAAGAGGAATCTATCTCAAATATGGATCAGCAGTGAAGTGCATGACAATATCAGCACACCTCATTAGAGCATGTCTCACAGACAAGCTGTCTGCTTTGATGCTCCGTTTCAGTCAGATGCAATTAAAATAAAAGGGAAATGGACATTCTACAAGAGGCTGGTGAGAAAAATGAGCGACACTTGAGCTAAACATCAAGCATGATACTCGGAACAGCCCAGCCATGTAATACAGTGAGAGCCCCAAGGTATGTCTCACTTTGTGTTAGATATACAAGCCTAGAGTACAGCGAAAGATGATATACTAGTCGCTCCTGGCATTCACATTCCAGCAATCATTTCATATTTAATGCAGTAAATCTAAATTAAAGCAGATTTTTTCCAATAGCCTCCAATACTTGCTGTACAGGCTGAGTATATAGCAGTGTATCAAAAACACACTCTGTGGTGGAGCCTGATGCTTAAGCAGAAGCAGACTCTTTTCTGGCAGCTAGTGACACATGCACTGCTTCCAATTCAATGATCAAACAAGTGTGATGTTGGAAAGGAATGAAATAGACTCAAACAAGAGGGGAATTTTCCGATAAACTTCTCAGAGGTTCAAAGAACCCCTGGTGTTTTAAAAAATAGGTTTGTTTATTTTTGATAATTCAGACAATTTGATAATTCAAAAATAATATTTTTTCCTAGGAAAACGAATAATTCCCCTTGTGTTTTGATAGATCTGATAATCTTGAACATAATTAAATAGCACTGAAAGACAATTGAGAGTTCAATATAGAATATATTTTTATTTATGTTTTAACAAAAGTTCAAATATTGTGTTTTCTAAATTCAAAAGTGTGCCAAACAAGATATCTAAAAGCGCCTTACAATGCACCTTAAACCTTAGGATTGGTTTCACATGGTTTAGGTATAGTAATAATATAATAGTAATAATAATAGATAGATAATAAACGATGATAATAAGAGATATAATTGTTTAGAGTGGTGAAATCATGTATTCTTAATATAAAGTATTTTCTGATTTTAAGAGCCCTCTGGCAGGTCTAATACATTACATTTTATCACAGACACACATTTTATCTCCATTTATATTGGTCTGGGTTGTGTGGGTCTAGCACCTTTACTGGAGAACAACACAGAATGGGTCAACAGTGCGTCGTAGGGTCAGTAGGGGTCAGTGCTACATTACCAGCTGACCTCTTCTCACAGACACAGCCCATAATGACTGCATCTGATGTTTGACCTGGCCAGGAGGCAACACAGGGCTTGCATCCTGGTAACTGTGGTGGTCGCCTAGCATCTTAGATTGCTGTACCGCTCAAGCACTTTATTACAATATTATGTTCTAAATTAAACATTCTGTAATCACTGCTAGCAGTTCCATCCATCGGACTGAACTACCGCCACTACTAGACCTCCGACTAAAGTCAGCTCTTGATCCAGAGAAATCCTCACACCTCACACGTTCCACACACTGTTACCTCAGTTCAGCCACCAGCTTCCTGGTCACCCAGAACGATCAGTATCTGCTTAATTTTTCCATGTTTATTTTGAATTGAATACATTAATTTATGAGTATTTGGTGGTCAGTCAGGTGAATATCTGCCTTAGTAGCTCCATCACATACTGTATTTAGTTTTGTCTGACTGTATTTAGTTGTGTCTGAAATGGAATTAATCATTAAGGGAATGTCCAGTTGAGAGTGGTGCAGCACTGCAGCTGGAGGATGGTGACTGGCCACATAACTGGCCACTCCAGTCAGATTTTCAACATAATTTTGGTCATGTTCTTGCCATGCTTATCCAATGGCAGGGGCTTCAGGAGCAGGGCAAAAATGTGAGTGTGCATGTGAGTGAGCATGCAACAGCACAGTTTATTCCACAGTACCCTTTCCACATCAGTTGCTGTACTGTTACATTGATGCCAGCAAGAATTAAGAGGACGTAAGACCACAGAGACCTGAATCAAAATACCCAGCATAGTCATGGATCATGATTTGGCAGTGTCAAAAGCTAGGACATCAACTGTGTAGTTGCTGAGAACCAGAACAGCTGGAAAATTAGCTGGGGATAGGCAGTTTACTCCAAAACATCTAAACTCCCCCTTCTGACTATGGAATCAGATGAATGGATGACAACATAAACTTAGGCTCACTAGCAGTGTTTTTCCTTGCTTAAGCAGGAGTTCTTCCTTACTCACCTGCCAAATGGAAACCTACTGGTTGCACCAAGCTCAAGTCATTGATGGGTAAGACTGAAACTATGTTGGCACAGGAACAATTAAACAATCTGTTAGGCAAATGTAAATGCTGACTCAGATTCATGAGTGTCCAGGAAGTCCATTCTGCCTTGGACTTTATCACCTTTTCATGCACAATGCTGAGTTGCATGCAAGTCTGGAAATACTGAAAGTGAAAGTCTCAGAGGTCATCATCAGCACATCCCCAACAAAAGCAACTCCAATTGGTCTATTGGTCCATAGGTAGTCAAGCTTTGGCAAGGCTAAAATCAACCACAAGGGTCTTGAATGATATCCCAGGCTGGTGGGCACATTGAAATTATTGATTTGAGTCAAAGGCAAATGGCTGAGGGGAACCCAAGGAGCTCTTTGGTCACAAAGTTTGGATGGCTGGAGTGGAACAATTAGAGTATCCACTATGGACACCTCCCTCACGTTTGTTAGGGGATTTGCATGATTCATAAAACAGCAGCTCATGCTTCCTGGATGGCCTATGTCTTGGCCTCTACGAGGTGCTTCAAATGTTTCACATTTTTTTACAGCAGCTGTTATGAAACAGAAAAAAACATTCAAGTTCAACATTACTGATCTGGTATGTAAATAGTCAGAATACTAAGAATATTTGATATGTCATTTTGATGTTGCTGCCATTACTGATAATGTCATTACAAATAATAAATATACTTCTATATACCTAATGGCTAATACTACCTAAATTAACAAAACAAGCAATAAATCTGTGTGAAAGCCTTCACTCCCATTGCAAAAAATTTGATAGATTGCCTGTCTCCACCTCTGGGCCACTTCCTAGCTTCTGTCAATAAGAATACCTTCTGTCATCCATCTCAGCCTCTAGGGAACGCGTAGCGTGCCAGAACGTTGTTTTGGTGAGTTCTTAAATTGAGTTGTTGATGAGGTTCCAGGCTGAGTTGAGAGACAGAGGAGGCTGGAGTTAAGCTATCTGCCCGTGCCAAGCATGGAGGCGTTTGTCTCTGCCAGTGTGCTGGCAACACATCAAGGACACTGTTATTTGTTAGTTGGGGAGCTAGGCTCCGCTGGAGATTCAGGTAGGTTGAAATGATGTTGGGTGACAGTTCGCCAGGTAGCTAATACTGCTGACTTCTGCTGAGCTCAGCAGACAAGAAGAAAACTTTCAGCACTTGTGCTGTCAAACATAGGTGTTGCTGAGAATTAAAGTACAACACCACTCTTTCAGCTTCCATCAGGCAAAAATTGTGGGTCCTGCTATGACACCAATCACTTGTCTGCACCATGTGAACTCATTATGTCTGGTCTTCCAGCTACATCCCATAATAAATTGCAGTCCATCCAAAAGTGTGTAGCCTGACTCACACTGAAACAAGATACCTACACAAACTGTTTGTGTTTCCCCAGAGAAAATGGTTTTCTATTTAGATGAGCAAAGATATTATGACTACTTGCAGTTTGAATATAATCACTGTATGAAGTGCCAATGAAGCTCTTGGCAAGAATAATTAATTATGCTAATGTTATACTAAACAATTCATCCATATTGTGTAAACTGCAAAGATAGTAATGCGAACAAGCAAAAACCTATTTCTCGCTCTCATTTTTCCCAACCCTCAGCAGTTTTATCAAAATTACATGCACATTATATCAAAATTGGATGCAAGTGTCCAAATAGTTTAAGTGGAGAAATAGTTAACATCTGCCAACAATTTCTACAAGACCACTGGCAGCACTGTATACAAAATTGTACTGTATCACATCAGTAGTTTCAGTAGGTAACAGGTGAAGGCAGATCTTAGAAAACTTCCTGACAGTCATATAGTGCTGGAAATTAAAGCGACTGTGTTAACTTGCACCCTGGGTGGTGCAGTGGCTCGGTGGGTAGCACCATCACCTCACAGCAAGAAGGTCCTTGGTTCACTCCCTGGGTGGAGTTTGCATGCCTTCCCTGTGTCTATTTGCATTTACTCCAGATACTCTAGATTCCTGATTAACTGATTTCCCTAAATTGGTCTGGCCTGTGTATGTATTTATCAAAACAGGCTGGTCTGAATCTATAGAACTGCCATACTGAGAATCACTGAGGTGTCCAATACAACCCTATCTACCTCCAACATTTGTCTACAAGTGAGTGTTAATTAATTAACACAGGTCACATAGAATGGGTTTACACCAACCTTAGGCCATATGGAATATTAAGAGATAAAACAAATGCACATTGTGCCCCAAAAGAATCTTTAGATATTGGTAAGAAATCCTATTGTCACAGTTATTACCAACCTGCATGACACCATGTATGTCTGATAGTTGCAGTTATGACAATCTCATATAATTTCATATAATATAAAACTCTAAAAAAAAAAAATCTAAAATAAATTCTCCATTCCAATACCATTGTAAATGCAAAGCAGTGGAGTGGAGAGCTCATACATCTCTTAAGAAAAAATATTGTACATAAGGTTTTTGCTATGTTATCCCTTTTATATGTGATGCCATTTATATCCTTAAATTGTACAGTTAACTTGATTTGCCTTGACTGTGGCCTCTCTCTTGCTAAAATTCTTGCCAGACATTATGCGGCTACATTTTATCCAGTTGCCTTCAATTACATTTGTTGTACACAGTTGTTTTGAGTGTTTGTAGCACATAGAGTAGTATGCTCCTATGTCTCAGCAATTAAACACATTTTTATTAGAAACATGAGGAGGGCAAAAATGAAATCTTGGACTGGTCAGAGAATATGAAGCCTGCGTATTGTAGTAACCCATGTATATAGCTATCTTAGAATTCAGAATAGCTAACAGATAAGATTTACAATAAGGCGAGTGTTTTCGTTTTAGAGCCACATGTTTCTTGTTAGGCTATATTATCATGTTAAGCAGACTGCAGTCCTCAAGGGATCCAATGTTAAAAATAAGCTGTTTTGGTTTCTATGTGAAAAATGTACCTTTTCATTCAAGCATTACAAACTTCTTATACAATGTTGTCAGTCCCACAACATGGTCCTACTTTGCTTTTCATACTGGTGCATTTTGGCCCATTCCTGGATACAGAACAGCTACAGCTATGGGATGCTGGTGGGTTTCCTTACTGTTTCCACTACAATTCTACTGGATTAAGGTCACCATTTTTTGATAGTATGACTTGTGTGTTTAGGGTCATTGTCTTGCTGCATGACTGATGTGCTCTCAGAATTCTTTTCACACACAGATGCCCTAAAATGTTTCTTTAGAATTTGCTGGTGTAATTCAGAACCATTGTTACATCCATGACAGCAAGCTGTCTTGGCCCAGATGCAGCAAAACAAATCATATCGTTTTACTAGCACCGTCATTTTTTTTAGAAATAGGATATGGTCCTCATGCTGGAATGTTGTGTTTTTCATTCATACAATGCTTTGCATTTAAACCAAAGAGCTCAATTTTGGTCTCATTCATCCACATTTTTTTTTCAATAGCCTTTTTAGTCAAGTACCAGATGACAGGCAACAGTGGGTTTTTTTTGGTAGTGGCTTTTATCCTTTAGTTGCTGGGTTCCTTTGTGGCATTATAGACTATCACATGTCTTGCTCTTAAAGTGACCTTTGCTGGCTGAACACTCCTGGGGAGGGTAACAATGGTCCTGAATTTCCTCCACTTGGACACAAACTATCTAACTATGGTTTCGTAGAATCTAAACTATTTAGACATGAATTTGTAAAAATTTTCAGCCTCCATATCAACAAAATAAATATCTGTTTTTCATGCTGTGAAGGCAAACCTTCACCTATCACAAAAACACAACAGGATGCTGCTCTCTTAACAGAAAAAGGTACTCCTTTCACAACAAACAGTATTATTTGAACGTTATGATTAAACATCTGAACTTCCTTCCGAAGTCCAAATACATGGATCTTAAGTTAACGGACTTCTCTAAAGTGCTCATAGTGTGTGAATGCATATGATATACAATGAATCTAATAGCTCTTGTTGCATACACATGGCCACTTCATTAGCGACACAATCAAAAGTAAAGCTGTTCCAGTTAAGACAAAGGTTTATTGCTGCTGTGCAGTATTTATTTAACACCTGTAATGCACTAAATATGTTAAAACCACAGCATACTTCTTGTTTATTCCATTTGTCTGTCCCCTCTATGTTTGTGTGGCATACACCCCCTGAAGAGCATCTCTTAACACACCTTGAAACATATGGGATTGTGGTGGCGTAGGTGATTAAGGCACTGACCTATTGACAAGAAAGTTCAGGTTTTAAATCCCACTTTGGCCACTGTTGGGTCCTTGAGCAAGGCCCTTAACCCACAATTGCTTGGATTGGAAGGTTGTAGCACTTGTAAGTCACTCTGGATAAACTGTAAATGTAAATTTAAAACTATGGTCTAATGCAGCAGAACACCACACCAGAAACCACTATTGTTATCTAAGAACAGGCAACTGAGGCTCATGAAAATTAGCAAAAAATCTTGGTTGGCCTAATGAGTCTCAGTTCCAACTGTAACATTTGGATGCTTGGGTCAGAAGTTTGTGTAAAAAAACATGAAAACATGGATTCACCCTGCCTTGTATCACCGGTTCGGCTTGTGCTGGCAGAGTAATGGTGTGAAGAATATTTTATTGGCATACTTTGGACCCCTTAATAGCAATTGAGCTTCATTTAAATGCCACATCACCCCTGAGTAATCTAGTTGAAAATGTTCATTCCTTACATGACTTCAGTGTAGCAATTACAGTGCAGCATGCACAATGATCAAAGTTCAGATCATTTCTAGAGCAACATTATGATGTGGTGGAACATGATATTCACAGCATAGATGTACAGCTGACAGATCAGCAGCATGCATTATGCTGTCATGACAAATATATACCAATATCTCTTAGGAATGTTTTCAGCACCTTGTTAAATAACTGCCACGAGGATTTAAGGCCGTTCTGAAGGGGAAAAGGGTCCCACCCGGTACTAACAAGGTGTACCTAATAATGTGACCGGTGAGTGAATATGCTTTATTAAGCTGAGTAAGAGAAGGTAATTGTGTTCAGCAGGATAGGACAGGCCAGTGCAGGCATGAAAACTTTGAGCTTGGAGACAGTCCTCTGGCAGAAAGCCAGATTATGCATTAACAGGAAGCAGAATCAGACCCAAAACTCTATCTAATTTACAGTTTGTTTTGTAACTGTTCGTTCCTCACAGGCATGGAACGTTCTGTCTAAAACACGGAACTGTTCTGCTATTATTAAGGTCATGGTGGTCTCACAGTTTAGCATATGTCAGTAAGACTTTATTCTGTTGCTCAGCAACTCCTGTACCTGTGGTACCTGGATGTGATGTGTGTTGACAGTAGAAGTGGTGTGAAAATAAAAGGGTTCCCCAGCGATCTATTTCGGGAAAGTGCAGGGATGTGGAAGGCTGACGTAATGTTAGGGCTGAACAATATTGGGAAAAATCACATAAATATTTCAGGGTTTGTTTGACAGTTGCTACATTGCAAAAACAGAATAAAAACATTTTAAACTTGACACAGAGAACTAAGTAGTCTTTCTCAATTAACTAAAATGATTAAAATGTTATAGAAACAAAAATACCAATTCCTAACAGGTAATTAATTTAACATTTTACAGTTCGATCATAGCATAAGCACTCCGTTAGTACTGTAGCATTTGGTAATTTATGCTGTCTTGAAGACATTTTTCCTTCAGCCCACTGCACAGGTTTTCAGTGGGTTTAGATTAAGTGGCTGAGACAACAATGTCAAAAGGTTAAACCTTATTCTTATCTTAGTGTTGTTCTGTCATTAAACAACACATTGACAGTATCTTGTTCCTACACGTATTGTCCATATTATCAGTTCCACTTACCATATAGAAGCACTTTGTAGTTCTACAGACTATTACCGCCATAAAAACTGCCACAGCAAACTTTAAAAAAAAAGCCCTACATTTGTCCCATTCTCAGAACTTTTGACTTTTGGCCCATTCCAGATACCACTGAGCACAAAGAAGATGACACCACTTCTAGACAAGGTTAACATAAGGCTTAAGATATAAGACTGTTGGAATGTTTGACAGGCCTGAGATGCAGCAATTGATGTTTGTTAATACAAACCGGATTCCAAAAAAGTTGGGACACAACAAATTGTGAATAAAAACTGAATGCAATGATGTGGAGGTGCCAACATCTAATATTTTATTCAGAATAGAACA
>JAVSBV010004108.1:2500-12868 GCA_033117975.1 Parotocinclus spilosoma | reverse complement strand
TCAATGACAATTTAGAGACACCAATTCGCCTAACACACATGTCTTTGGACTGTGGAAGGAAACCGGAGTACCCAGAGTAAACTCACGCAGACACGGGGAGGACATGCCTCACAACAAGAAGGTCCCGGGTTCAATCCCAGGGTGGAGAGACCTGGGTCCTTTCTGTGTGGAGTCTGCAAGCGGTGCTACCCACCGAGCCACCGTGCTGCCCAATTTAAGTCTTAAATACTGACAGTTAAATATTGTTAATTTTAAACTACAAACATTGACAAATACAATATAGACAAGGCAATATAGACATGGCAATATACAAAAGCAATATAGACATGGACTCTCAGTAAACCAACATTGTTAGTAGAATGGGTTGTACTGGATAACACCATGACTCTCAGTATGATGCTTCAATAGGCCTCAAATGATTTAGTTCTTCAATTACTAAACAAAGGCTACTGTTCTGGTGGCCCACAGTAATCATCTCATGCTGTTAAAAGTCATTTCTGAGGATCTGACTTCTTAAGAATCTTGGGTGTGGCTTGCATCATGTGGGGTGGATGCTATATTTACATTTACGTGATTTATCCCTTATCCAGAGCACCTTACAATTGATACAATTTTACAATCCGATCAATTGTGGGTTTAATTGCTCAAGGTCCCAACAGTGGCACGCTAGCAAAGTTGGGTTTGTAACCTTCTGGTCCATAGTATGGTACTTTAACCGCTAGATCACCACAATGCCTGGAACAGATATGAAACCAGGTCATGGACTTGATCTGTCTTGTGTGTGTTGTTGCTGTACCCAATAAATTCTGGATTGGGCTCCAGATTCTCTTTTGTGATGCTGACCAGTATAATTGTAAAACGGGATTCCTAAAGTCTTTTAATAATTGTTTTGCCTCCTTTGATGGAGAACTTGGCTGGCTTGTACAGCGAGCCACCTGAGAGACAGGGAGTTTTTTCCACTGTTGGCATCTGGCCTAATTGCCTCAAATTTAGCTAAAAACCTTCTCAAAAGAGTGTAGGTTGTGTAGCAGCAAAAGGGGTGCAAATCTATATTTTGGATGCAAGTTTTGTCTACAAACTTTTGGGTATCATGATAAATTGGTGATATTTTGTGGTTCCTGTAATTTGACTAAATAACTTTTTCATACCCTCTCTCCCATTTTTCTTAGGTCTTGGATAAATACAACCCTCCAGATCATTTCCTTCCAGAGTCTTACACCTGCTTCTTCCTGCTCAAGCTGCCTCGTTATTCATGTAAACTGGTTTTGGAGGAGAAGCTGAAGTATGCGATCCACTTCTGTAAGTCCATCGACACAGATGACTATGCCCGCATTGCTCTGAGTGGAGAACCTGCTGCCGATGACACCACTGATGACTCTGACAACGATGACGTTGACTCGTTTGCTTCCGACTCTACACAGGACTACCTAACTGCACACTGATACTCATTTAAACACACACACACACACACAAATACACACTGAAGTGGTAGTTAAAGGACACCAGAAGTCGTCCAGACGTGCTGCCAAGAAAGGTAGACAATATAAAACATAAAAATTATGTCTGTTTTAAACTCCCCTAAATCTACATGTGTATGTACTACCGCAACTAAAGTGAAGAATATTTATGTGCAATTAGCTTTAAAAGCACTATAAGCTGGTGAAGAGAATTGTTTTGTTTATCATAAAAAAGAGCCAGAGAGGGGGACAGGCTGCACCTTTGAATGTTTGTAGATGTTGTGTTTATATTTTAAGACTGATAACACAGACTGCCTAGCCCAGCACTGTGGTAGATGACCCCTGACTCAACATCACCAGTCCCAAACCATGTCGTTGTTTAATAAAGCAAATGAAAAATAGCAGTGTTTTCTTTCGACAAATCATTTTAACGTTGGATGTGTGTGCTCGCTCAAATTGGTGTTAATGGGAGCTCGTTCAGGGGTTGTTTTTAGGTCTTAAGTCACTGTATTCTGTTTTCTCTCCCCCTCCAGTTTAAAGTGTGTGTGCAGTTATTTACAACATGTAAATAATGTTATTGTGCCATGTGTTCATAAGATGTCTCATTCCAATGTTAATAAATTTCTGTTTAAAACATTAAACTGATTTAATGCTTGTTTCAGCACAGATAAATAGCAATTAAAAAAAGCATAGGACCATTTCACATATTGTGCTGTTTACTAGATTATTGAGGTGAGGAAATTGAGGTGCTGTTGAGAAGGTACTACAAACCAGTACACAGTTTTATTTCAGAGAAAGGCAGGGGTTAGGAGACCAGGTTTTCTTGTTTGCTCTTTTTTTGTGTTACAGATTTAACTTTTACTGTGATATAACAAAAACTATATGTGGACTCCTGATGAAGTTTGATGTTCATCAGCTCTTGGGTAAGTGTCCCTGTACTTTGTCAAAAAGAAAAATTTATTGCTCACATGAATATTGTATGGTAACATATAGTGCTTATAAAAATAATATTCCTGAGCTCTCAACATTTTGTTTTAACACTGGAAATCTTTTTTTGTCTTTGTTGCTTGTCTATGTATTTTATATCGAAGTAACAAGAAAAATGCAGCATTTTGAACATAATTAAAAAAAAAATTAAAACTGGGGGAAAAAACAGGATATTGAAAATAATATTTAAAATTTGTATTTCAAAGAGACACCTTCAGACTTGACTGGTTCCACTCAATGACTTTCATATTCCAATCAATCAATTTCAAAATTGATAGAATCACCACACTTGGAACATTTACTTGTCTTTTATACAATGCTTACAAAAAATATTTCATTTTAAAATATCACCTAATTTTTGTGAGCCGTATTGTATATTTTATGAACAGTATAGGTAGAAAACAAGCAAATGAAAACAAACTGTTGCTTAATAGCTGAACGGTCTGGATTTCTGAAGCATACCTTAGATAAAGTAAATAAAATGCTTTGAATTAAAGGCATATTGTTTTCCAGATAAAGTAATCTTTAAAAATATTAACCAAAAACAGCACTGGTACTGCTTCTGCTTTTTTGAGGTGTGGACACTGGTGTGTTTAACAGTGGTTGAAGGGACAGGTTTGCAGAGTGGTACACTGCTCACAAAATGTAGGGAATATTTCATTATGGGATATTTCACTTAGAAATAAAGCAGTGTTTTATTTAGCAGTTTTTTGTGAGCAGTGTACATTTTATCATTGCTTTAAGTTTCTATCCTGATGTTTTTATTTCTTCCTTAGATGACTGGTATGTTTGCCTTTTATAACCTTACCATTTTGTTTATACAGGCCTTAAATTTTTAGACACATCTACCTGGGAACAGCCAACATTTCTTGGTTTCTTTCTTGAAATAGTTTAATGCTTCCATTATACCAGTCACATATCTTATTGGGGCCATGTTATCAGCTGAGTAATTGTAATAAGCCCTCCCTTTTATCTGCAGAATAATTTGCATTTTTAGAGTTTATATGATATTTCTTTTAGAAAATAAAAGGCCAAAGTGGAGCAACAAGTACTAATTGTGACTTCTTTCGGTTGATTTAATAATTTTTCACTGATCATTGATTGATTAAAGGATTTTGCTTCTAGTTGGTGTGGAACAAGTTAAAATATTTAAGTAATACATTACATTTGAGGTATACATTGAAGCCAGTGTGTTTTATTTATTAAACAAAAATTGATTATCTGTGATTTGTTTATTTATTACGAGGTAATAAAGCTTGGTGAATGTTTTCCGAGTGTATAATTAAATACCTTTTTTTTTTTGTTTGCCTGGCATAGTCTTTTTAGTGGTCTGCTTAGGGTCGTTGTGCTAGAAGCTGAATGACATGTCGGTCTTCATCTACATAGAAGTCGGTTGCAGGTTTTCCTCAAGAGTTTGGGTATAGTACAGATTTATTACAGTTTCTTTCATTCCTGACCAGTTGTCCAGAGCCTGTTGAAGATGTACAGTTTGTACCATTAATATAGTTGCTATTCTTGAGCTTCACTCATCCAGCAGACCTGAATCTCATCCCATCGACCTTTGCTCTAGACGGCTACATTCCTCCTTACATCCTTTCGTTCTGCCATCATCCAAATTTCCTTGATGTCTGGTCATGTTTCTTCTTTCAAGTTGGTAAGTCATCCCTAGCTTGTAAAAGCCTACACTTGACATCTCATATCACAACTGCAGATCAGTACCACTCTTCTCTTTCCTCTCAAAAATACTTGAGTGCTGTCTACAATCAATTGTAATCCTACAGGGTCACAATCAGTCTGTTTTCAAATCAGCACTCCCTAGAGAAGCTGCCCTAATGGCTGTTTCAGAGAAGCTTTAGTTTTGATTCTTTGACCCTGTATGCTCATTTTAGCTGCTGGAGTCAGATTTAAAACAGTGATGTTTATAAATAAATGTAATAAATGTAAAAAATACCCTTTCAGATCCAACCTTGGTGAGACGATAGAAGATAGTTCCTGGGTTTGGTCCTCAGGTTGAGCAGTCAGGGTCCTTTCTGTTTGGAGTCTGTGTTCTTCCTGTCTGTAGGTTTTCCACAGTCCAAATACATGCTCTAGATTCTGTATCAGATAATGATTAAGGAGATTTCAAAGTATGTTTGCTAGATGCTAAATGTAAACTTTTGCCATATGCATAGTCCAGCGAATCTCAAGTCACAAAGACCTCCATGTTCTTCAGTGCTATCACTGGCCTCCAGGTAGCTTCCATGATCAGTATTGTCTTGGTTAATTCATCCAATTTAAAGGAATTTAATTCATTTAAAGTCCGTGAAAACTTTTTGTATCCATTTGATGACTTTTGATGTTCAACCTTCAATATTTGTAGTGAAATCATCAAGGCACTCACTGTTGTATGCAGCAGTAATCAAAGTCACTACAATTGAATAGGCAGGCCAGTTAGTCTGGTGTGTGTGTGTGGTATGGAAGGTGATTGGTTGTACCTGATAAAGTTTAGAATGGTTACTTAAAAGGGATATATCACTTATCAAAACATTATCATTAACCATTAATTATCTGGTAATTGATCAGGTATGTTAAATGTTGTTTTCTGTTGTTTTATTGAAGGTTGTAATGTGTAAATATACCTATAAGAACTGTTTCAAAAAAGGTAAATTAATTTGAGCCCTTTTGTTTTTATAGGTCATAAATTGTTGTCTATAATCTAAATGTTAATCTAAAGTCTAAAATTGCAGACTATTGAACTTGCTCCTGTTATTATGTAACATAAAATTTTCATTACTAAACTTTTCCTAGGCTAGTTTTAAATAAACTATTAAATAAGTTAACTGGAGTCATTAGTTTTAGTTATTCCCAAAGAAATGGAGGTGCGACTTGTAGAGGTAAATTGGCATCATGAGTAAAGTACAATGGCACTGCACAAACACACAAAAACCTAATGGTGGAAGTCTTAATTTGAGTTTCTAAAATTGTTTTCACCTTCTCTTTAATGAGTATTGAGCACAGACTGATGTGGAAAATTTAGATTTATATAGTATCTTAACACAAGTATATAAGGCTGCAATTTAACAAAAAAATAGCTGGAAATGTGAAAGAGTCCGAAGACTTTCTATAAATGCATTGTATGTTATAGCAAAGTGGTTAAGGTATTGCTAATATAAGGTTAAGGTAATATGCAAATCCCATCAACCAAGCTGCCCTAGTTGGGTTTTTGAGCAATGCCCTTAACCTACCATTGATTGTTTTGCGAGATTGTACCAGTTGTAAGTTGTTCTTGTTCAGGGTGTCTGCTAAATGCTGTAAATGTAAATATTTCCACACGCCACCCATCTAAAACTTACTTTTGATGTTTCAAACTTTGTTGGATTAATTGAAATCTTCCTAATCACCTTTGTGGTCAGGCTTGGGTTAATTAGCATACTGGACCACCAATGTAGATCAAATGAGTTGTGAGATTGTTCAGTGTAGATATTGTCCATGGTTTCATGCTTCATTAAGTACAGTTAAGCAAGACCTGAATTAATCTCTCGCTCTCTCTCCCTCTCTCGCTCTCTCTCTCCCTCACACTCACTCTCTCACTCAAGCTCTCTCACCTGAATACACTGTACTTGTGATGTTGCATTTTTCTGAGCTATAGAACTATAGAATATACACCTATGAAATACAAAGCAAATATAAAGTACAACTCTGCTTATCTGCTATTAACTGCTTCCTGCTTGAGGCTCAGTACTGTAGATTACTGTTGTTATTATGAGTCAACTGTGCTCACTCTTGTGCAAATGACATACTACAGCCCTCTCTCTTCTGACATCCAACCGTGTAATGGCACATGACACAGTACAGTCTGAAGGATTACAATGGCTTTTGGGGAAAAAAGATGTAGAAAAACTGTAACGATGGCTTAATTTGGCTTAAGGAATGGAAGCATTCTTTACAGTATTAAGGCTTTATTTCCTCTTTTCTGAATTCCCTGAGTTGTACAGTACATAGTTCAGTGCTCATGGAGAATGCAGTGTATGAGCACCTGACAAAATGACTGGATCAGGTGCTTCCCTCATGCAGCCTAGCCTGTAACACCACACAGAAATCAGCAGTATCACAGGGTTTGGAGATGGGAAATATTAAGACTTTAAAGTGTTACTGTTAGCAGGGAGCAGACACTGTAATTATACACTGCCTACACAGTCATTTATATCATGGTGAATACTGCCTCATTTGGGGGGAAAAAAAAACAAATCAAATCCATTAGGTACAGTAATGCAGTCGTGCTCTGTAGGGGCTGAACTCTTAGAAACCTTTTTTGATTATGTTTGAAACGTTGCTTTTTAACAGCTTTAAACCAGTGGATTTGCAATGGATGTGTTTAGCTGAGAATTTGGTGAAATACATAAAACATGTTGACTACATGGCTGTATTCTGTCTGTATGATTTTTTTGAGATATTCCTCTGGTCGGTCTTAAAGCCATAGTGACTAATTTAGGTTTATGTTAGCTGAACATTGTTAATTATAAACAATGTCAGATGTATCCAAACGCTTTCTCCTTCAAAATACATACACCCAAAAAAATCTTCCAGAGTGCTCAGGACCTCAGACTGGGCCAAAGGCTCACATTCGACCAAGTCAATGACCCTAAGCACACAGGTGAAATAATAAAGCAGTGGCTTCGGAACAACTTTGTGACCATTCTTGACTGACCCAGCCAGAGCCCTGACCTAAACCCAATGGAGCATCTCTGGAGAGACCTGAAAATGGCTGTCTACCAACATTCACCATCCAAGCCGGTGGGTGCTAAGTCCATGCCAGTGCGAGTATTACAGCAAAAGGGGAAATATACCAAATTTACATCACCAGTGGTATTTGAAAGTTTGGAAACCTTTTAGATTTTGGTTGTTTCTGCATTAACATAATCTATAAATCATTACATTTCACAGTCTGAAAAGTTGATAAGGAGAGCCACAAAATGAAACCTACCTACTACACTTGGTCATTTATTTAGGAAAATGATTGATTTATTACATATATATGATTGGCAAAATAAATGGTATGTGAACCGTTGCTTTCAGTATCTGATGTTACCATGTGGTAAAGCAATAACTGCAAATAAATGTTATTGTTGATCAGTGTTGCAGGTGAGCTTGCAGTGATATTAGCCCATTTCTCCAAACAGAACAACTTCCACTCTCTAAGGTTGGTGTGTTTCCTCACATTAACTGCTCACATCTGTTCTTTCCGCAATATTTCACTTGCATTCAGTCAGGTCCTTGACTTGGCTATTTTAAAACAGGATTCTTTTTCTGTTTTCATTCTTGGTAGAGTTGCATGTGTACCTGTGGTTATCTTGCTGCATAAAGACTGTGCCAGTATAATTCAGAATTCATTGGTTCTTCAATGATGACAAGCTGTTCTCTCCCACAAGCAGCAAAACAACTCAAAAAAGTCCAAAATCAACCATGATACTACCACTATCATGTTTAATCTGTGTGATAAGGTTCAACACTTCTCATTTAAAGCAAAGAATGTCTTTGGTCATCCATCCACAAAAACATTCTGGTTTGTCCATATGATCTTTAACAAACTACCATTGGACAGCAGTAGCTTTCTGTTGAAACCTGCCATACACACTTGTTGTTCAGATTTGCCCTTTTAGTTTACTCATGAACATTGACATGAGGCAATTTGTTCTTTTGTGATGTCACATACTACAAAAATCATTGCTCTTTGAGAACCAGTCCTTGAATTTCCACGATTTGTACACAATCTGTCTGACTGTGGGTTGGATGGGTTAAAACTCTTTAAAGAAGGTTTTATAACCTTTTCCAGCCTGATGAGCCTGATGATAATGCTAGAGGTTTATATACTTTTGCCCCTAATGCTAGATAATTTCCCTAACAAACAAAGTACCAAATATAAAAATGGAGTACTCTTTATCTCTCAGTGGAGACTCTACATCTTAACACTGTGACAATGTGAGTCATCAGAATCCACTTTTGCAGGCTTGGGCATTTGGGGACCATGTGCTTGCCTGGCTCTCCTCCCATTTACAAGACCAATCCTACAAAGTAATATGGTGAGATTCAAATTAATTATTTCATAGTATTACTACAGGAGTTCCTCATGGAGTAATTATTGGTCCACTACTGAGTAATATGCAAACTAAATTACTGGGCTCATAGAGTAGATCCTACGTCTTCCTATATGCAGGCATTCCACTTTACTGTTCATTCCCTCCATCAACCTCCCAAGTTTTAAAGTGGGCATCTCTCTGCCTTTCTAGTATCTTTTCCTGAATAGAAGTACAGAATATAGAAACCGGGCATTGTGTGAATATGCCCATAGTATTATTAGTTTCTGGTGTGACTGGTAATGATTACTTATAGATCATGAAGTACTGATATCATGGCAGCTTTAATATTTGCATGTTTTAAAGTCTTCCTGGATAAAGACTATCTGCTAAATAGCAGATGGTGTCTTACAACAGACAAGGCAGCGCAGTGGCTCGGTAAGAAGCTTTGTTGCCTCACAGCAAAAAAGGTTCATGGTTCCATCCCAGGTTGAGCAAACTAGGTCCTCTCTCTGTGTGGAGTTTGCATGTCCTCCCTGTGTCCAGGTGCTAATATATAACCTTTGATAGAAGCGTGTGTGTTGCTGTAACCTTGTGTCCGTCTTTGAATGGTTTTTGATGCTGAAGAGTGCTGTTAAATAAACAACAACAGATGAGGTGCAACCAGAAAATACAAACTAGTAATAAAATATTTAGGGTATTACTAAAGATATATTAGACTATGATACTGATCAGTATTACTGGATAACAGTTGTAGTGAATGTGTTGCAGTATTCTCTGATAATTGTTTGGGCAAGCATTAATAGCAGTGCGATTCCATGTGCACTCAGTTCAGGTTCAAAGCTCACAAGCAGTCACATGAAGGCTTTATTCTTTCTATCACCTCACCCTGCAGCAGTATCTGCTCTTTGTGATTCACCACATTTAGACTTAAAATGTGGAGCACCCTTTATGGAGCTTTCATAAAACGATCTTGTAAAGTGTTTCTATTTGTAAATATTTTAGTATAAAGCATACTTTAGTATAAAGCATACTTTAGTAGAAATGCATGTTTTATGTGGGTGTTATCTGTGAATTTGTCCCCTTTGCTTCTAGATCAGCAGCTTTACTGCGGAGCAGTTTCACACATTTTATAGGGATTGTTTTTGCTTATTGCTTCTATCCATAAGGGCATTAGTAGGTTCAGGCACTGACAGCCTATAAAGACCAGGTTGACAATTCCTGTTCCAAACATTTTGGGTGGTGTTGACATCAGGACCAATGAGGCCAGTGCAGGCCAATTCATATGACACTGAATTCTGCAGCATTTTAAAATTGATTGCTTTATGCAAGGGTGGCACTTTCAGGCTGGCACAGCAAATGACCACAAATTAAGAATGTTACAAATCTGTAAAATCATTAATTCCTTAACTTCACTGCATCTTCCAAGGTAAATTTAATCCAGCAATTTTACCCTAGACACCAGCCAAAATTGGATTAATTCCTTAAAAAGACAATTAATTAAGTACTATAGAAGATGGTTTGACTGCTTAGTTGTGTTTCAGGCAGGTTTGAGCACCAGCAGTGATTTCTGACAAAGTTGGGCACCACATGGGTATGATTGGCTGTGTCTGAACTAAGTGGGGGAATCAACCAGCACTAGAACAGTGACCCCTGTCAGGTCCTGCTGTAGACTAGCGGCCAATTTAATGTGTGATTTTTCCTCTGCCATATAAATTGTGGGAAATATTCTGGACTCTCCGCATCCCTGTTTAGGATTGTAACAGGTGGAATAATCCATTTATCAGCTATTTTGCAATGGTAGCTCAACCTATGTTTACGCAAAATTTCTGTGTGAGCATTTAAAACACATTATTTATGTTGTTTTCATT
>JAVSBV010004098.1:0-12868 GCA_033117975.1 Parotocinclus spilosoma | reverse complement strand
GTGCAAAAATAAGCACCAAACATATAACAAAAGAGTATTTATAACTAAATTTAGTATTCACAGGTTAATTATTTCACAACCTCAAAGGAGAAATGTGCCCATACATCGGCTCTTCTTTTTCTCTCTGCTGACATTGTCTAGATTACTTAAGTTAAATCAGGAATAGTCATAGTCATAGTTTTAATCGTTGTAAGTACCTTTTGTTTAGTTATCGTTTAGTTTTCGTCATGAAGAAAAGGTCCGTTGACGAAAACTATGACGAAAATAAATCGTCAACGAAATGAACACTGACGATGACCTGACATCACCCTTATTTTTTTATCAATAATATTCATTAAAACTCAATATGAAAACATTTAGTACTGGGCTGTATAATACAGCAATTCCAATCTTTGTATCTTTTAGAAAAAATGCCAACAGAACTTTTCCATCTTACTGGACTATATAAATGTGCATATTATTTTATTCAGTATTTTATTTATATACTGTCTTTAATGCTGGAGATTTATATTCACTATGTATTAAACGCATCATAATATTGTATTCTGTTTAATGTTTCTTGTCTATATATTATTTTCATTTTCTTTAAATATGTTGTGTCCCGTTTTTATTTAGCTTTGGTTCATTTATTTACACTAATTGTGTAACTTAGTTTAATTCTTACATATATAATCTAGTTTGCCCAAGAAGGAGGAATCTCTTTTTATATCTTGGTCATCTCAAGGTTTCTTGCATTAATTGGATTAATGCAAACAATAGTTGCATTTTATTTCTACCAGGCACACAGGAAAATGTTTTAAGTAGGGGGGGTCTAGATCAGTGAGCCATTATTTATCATAAATAATATTATTGATAATAATATGTTTTATCTTTTCCTGTCTATTTGCTCTCTAGGAGCTGGACCTGATGGTGTAGAGGAAATCAAAAGGCATCACTTCTTCGCCCCCATAGATTGGAACGTGAGTGTGCTTTCTTGCAACTTGCTGGAGAGATCCAACAGTTAGGGTTTTTTTTGTGCTTTTTTTCTTTTTTTTCTATTCAGGGACAAAATGAAGGTTGTTACAAGTATGGAACAGGAGATCTTTCTGTTTGAGAAACACACACACACACAAGTCTTATGTAAGGCTCTTAGAAAACAGCTTTTAAAGGTTGAATCAAGGACTTTGATTGAGAATTGAGCATGCTTTTTTTTTCTTTCAGAAGCCACTTTTCTCTGTCCATCCTTATATTTCAGTAAGCTGCTGTGGCTGTTATGTGCCAATTTTCTGAAGCAATTTCATTTGGATTGAACATGGACCAACCTAAATATTGTGTTTTATTAAGGTTATAATCAAGTCTGAACTCTGAATAAAGCTAGATTTTGTGCATGAATTCATTTTTACTGAAGTGCAAGACTGATTGATTGTTTGCACTGCAGACTCATGGAGAGTCACAGTCAGAAATTCTTTTACTTCGGACATTTTACCTGTACTCTCAGAAGAGCTTTTGTGTGTCATCTGTTGTGACGGGTGATATTAAATACGAAAAAGTTGGTGTGTCTGAAATAATGCAACTATCAACAAGAAAGTGAATCGTCAGCAAGAGTTTTCAACTGAACCAGTTAGTGCCATCTTATTAGACACCACAGTTAGAGTAGGAGACCATGTGTAGACAATAGCACATACAGCTGGGGCCAAAAGTCAAATATTGCTTGTAAAGCAATCATAATGTTTTTAATTTTAGACCCTCTAATCAGCATGAAATTTAAGTGAGAGATCAAACTCTTGCTCTGATTTCAAGTGCTCCCATAAATGCTCAATGGGGTTTAGGTTGAATTCTGAAATCAATGTATTTTCACCCATATTCAACATATTGTAATAGAGAAAATGAAAAACATTTCTTTTAGACTTTTGAGCCCTACTGTACGTATCTTTAATGCTTTTTTTACAGAGCTGATTTACATGGACTATCATTTTGATTAAAGCATGATCTTCAAGCAATAAAGGCATTTTTATTATTTTTAACATTATCATGTTATATCTTGTGTCTTGTGTGAAACAACAGAAATTATACAGAAGGGAGATCAAACCTCCATTCAAACCAGCAGTCGGCCGACCAGAAGACACCTTTCATTTCGATCCCGAATTCACCTCCCGCACTCCAACAGGTGCCTGTGATGTAAAATGAATCCAATTCATTACCAAATTTTGGCGTTGTAAGCTTTTGGGAAAACACTGGTACACTTATTTTCATTTATTATAAATGATATATATTCAGAAATAATAGTTCATATTATGACTGATTTTTTTGAAATATAACACTAAATAATGTATAGCCTAACTTATTATTATTATTATTATTATTATTATTATTATTATTATTATTATTATTATAGTCTTGGCCAGTTTAGGCAGTGTAACTATTGGTAGCAAATGATAGTGATGATTCTGTTTCCTTTTTTCTCTCATATTTAATCAGAAGCCACTACATATAGTCAACTGAATATAGTCATCAACATCCATTATACCCATTATATTATTAATTGTGAAAATATAATAATATTTCTATCTGCACTCAAACTAAGTCTGTCCTAAACAATTGTAACAAAGTCAAGTCAGATTTATTTATATATTGCTTTTTACAATGAAGCATTGTCTCAAAGTTTTACAATATTATATTACCTTATAAGGCCAATCCCAAATTGAGCAAGCCTAGGTCCACAGTGACGAGGAAAAACTCACTAAACGTTTTAAGGAAGAAACCTTGGGAGGACCAAGACTCAAAAAGGCACCCATGCTTATTGGGTGTGGTGAGCTGGCGAAAACGCACACTTGGAATTTCACACAGACGATTCAAAATAAAATGCATTCATTGATTGATACTATACAAGAAAGCAGTAACTTGTTTTCTCTGTTAGCCATTCTAAGTGCAGATTTTATATAGAAATGTAGGACTGATTTATTCTGTTTGAATGGATTGTTAATATTCAGTAAAGATTAAAAGCTCTCAACAACAATTTCCATGTCTACTTTACCCTGAGTCCGAGTCAAGTCTAAGTCCAAATGAGATGAGACCAAGACCAGGCTTGGGTACTACAACACTACCAAAATGAGCATAACTGAAATTGAGCAGGAAGTAAGAACACAGCAATATTGGTCAGAATAAAATGGTTACTGTAGATACCAGTTCAGTTAGGCCATGCTATGCAAAAGATTTGCAAAACATTGTAATTTTATTTATTGGTATTTTTTTATTTAGTGTGATGTAATAGTCTGCTGGCAGTAAACGTGAAGCAGAGATCACAAACTGCAGCCTCACATTTGATTTTAAATCCAGCCAATCGGAGCCTTTAGGCCTATGTATATGGTTTCGGTGACCTTTTGCTAAGTCAGTTCACAGCACTTGCATAAGATCAATTGTTCTTTTCCATGGTGCACTAGTTTGTTTATTTTTCTCCATGCATGTCTGTCTACAGACTCACCCGGTGTTCCTCCCAGCGCTAATGCCCATCAGCTTTTCAGAGGCTTCAGCTTTGTGGCCACTAACCTGGGACACGAGAAGTCAATAGCAGAGACACGACCCAACCCAGTTAACCCCATAGTGCTGGTGAGTGTAATAGAATCAGCTCAGAAAACCTCGCCTGCACCAGCCACTCAAGGTCAGACAAGCAGGCAATGGAATATAGTAATACTGTTTAACAGAAAGGTTTGCTAATAATAATAATAATAATAATAATAATAATGTATTATTATTATTATTAGCATAACTATATTATTATTATGGAATATAGTTATGCTAATAATAATAATAATAATAATAATAATAATAATAATAATAATGTATTATTATTATTATTAGTAGTAGTAATATTATTATGGAATATAGTTATACTGTTTAACAGAAACGTTTGCAAATAATAATAATAATAATAATAATAATGTATTATTATTATTATTATTATTAGTAGTAGTAGTAGTAGTAGTAGTAGTAGTAGTAGTAGTAGTATTATGGAATATAGTTATACTGTTTAACAGAAACGTTTGTAAATAATAATAATAATAATAATAATAATAATGTATTATTATTATTATTATTATTAGTAGTAGTAGTAGTAGTATTATTATGGAATATAGTTATACTGTTTAACAGAAACGTTTGCAAATAATAATAATGTATTATTATTAGTAGTAGTAGTAGTAGTAGTATTATTATGGAATATAGTTATACTGTTTAACAGAAATGTTTGATAATAATAATAATAATAATATTAATAATAATATTAATAATAATAATAATAATAATAATGTATTATTATTATTATTATTAGTAGTAGTAGTATTAGTATTATTATTATGGAATATAGTTATACTGTTTAACAGAAAAGTTTGCAAATAGAAGATGTTAAATACATGTTTAGTATAATTTCTGACCGTTTTTTTGGTCTTTGTTAACTAAATACTTTGTAGTACCAATCATTAATCATTAATGTTGTAGTCAAGACCGCTAGAGCTAAGTCCGAGTCAAAAAAAAGACTGGGAGTGACTAAGAAAAGACCAAGACCAATTATTTTTTTCATCATACAAAAATAACAAGAATAAAAATGAAAAAATGTTATTAGTTTGTAAAACTCTTTACATTCATTATGCATTATAAAGCATAATATAATTGTATGTATTAATGAATAATATTATACATCATTACTTTGTAAATTATAACTTATTATATATAGCCTAAAATTATTATTATATTATAGTCTTAGTCAAACTATAAGGCAAATCTAACTTAAGAGGAAGCAAACAATGATAATGATATTCTTTCTTCTGTCAAACATGATCAGAATTCCCTACATAACCATTCTACCAGTTTTGATGATTAAATGTGAAAACATAATATACTGCTCAAAATGTTAGGCAATACTTCAAAAGCAAATATCCCATAATTAATTATCCCATAATTTTTGTGATCAGTATATTTCATTCCAGATTTTGTGAACATGTTAAACTAATTTAAAGAAATGCGCACTTAGTCTTAATGTCAGACTACTTGGAATAAAACATGTTCATTGATTGGATGCTAAACAAGAAGAGCAGGAACGTTTTTCCCTGTTAGCCAGGCTGAGTGCAGTTTTTATATAGGCATTTAGAGAAAGGACTGATTTATTCTGTGCAAATGAATAGCAAAAGTTCAGTTTATAATTAATGTTGCCTGAGACAGAAACATTGCACTTGACTGGTCTCAGCAACCATTTCCAAGTCCACCTTAACCTGTGACAGAGACAAGACTAAGTCTAAATAAGTTAAGGATTGAGATCAAGGCCAGACTTCAGTACTACCAGTTAGAGTATTCTTTAACGTACACTACATCATCTCATGCATCTGGAGTATCGGGATTGTATCTGGTTAGAGCTAAGACACAAAAATGCACCCAAGATATATTTGTATCCGCTTGGAATTGGATTGGTCAGTCCACTTCAGAAGACCATTGAGACATTCTAGAAAGTTCATCAAATACGAGAAGTTAACCATTAATACAAATGTATCAGTCCATAACTGTCTAAAGAATAATTGCATAATTACATACCGACTAGTCAACCACTTGTATTTCCCAACTGAGTGGACAATAAACAATCATAGCAAAAATTGTGGGGAATAATATCGGAAAAGTCTTGGCAAAAGCCGGACACCAAGCCATTTGAAAAGTGCTGTATGAGAACATAATTTTCACTCACAAACAGTACTATACAAAAGTCATTATATATTTTTTTAGTTTATATGCCAGTTCGTACTGCTTATTCTTTATTTAGGTTTTAGTGGTCACTCCATTTTTTGTAGTTCTATAATTACAGACTGTAGTACATCTGTTATCTAATGGTCAGGACCCCCCCTGACCGCCAGACTTCAGGTACTGTTTGGGCCGTGGAATACTCTCTGCACTACAGCGACACTGATGTGTTAGTGTATGTTGAGCTGGTATGATTGGATCATGCACAACAGTGCTGCTGGAGTTTTAATTCACTGTTCATTCACTCTCCACTTTATTGGAGACCTCAATGCTCCATCTCATGTAGTCAAACACAGTAACTCATCTGTTGTTGCACATTTTGTGTCGATCATACTTTAATAGTTTTTCAGTGCTCCTACTGTTGGTGGCTGGACATTTTTAGCATGTGGACAGCAGTGACACAAAGCTCAAGCAGCACTGCATGTTTATGTAATTGAAAATTGGTGTTGCCAACATGCGAGAACGCAGTAGGAATTTTCGTGTAAGTATTAGTGGAAATAGATATTAGCTATCTGAACCGTTTACCATATTAAGGTACATTCTGGGGGTGAGGGATGACTGTCGAATACAAAGCTTAAGTTCAATTCATTCCTTATCTTCCACTTAATCCACATGGGGTCGTGGGCAAGCCTGTGCCCACCCGGCACCTCTGGGTGCAAGGGCAGGAACAACCCTAGACGGGACACCAATCCATCATAGAGTGCACACACACACTCATGCGCACAGTCACACACTAGGGGCCACTTTAGAGACACCAATTAACCTAACACGCATGTCTTTGGACTGTGGGTGTACCCTGAGTAAACTCACGCAGACACATGCAGACTCCACACAGGAAGGGCCAAGACCGCTCCACCCTGGGATTGAACCCGGGACCTTCTTTCTGTATGGCAGTGGTGCTACCCACTGAGCCACCGTGCTGCTTAAGTTACATATAACATATTTTCCATTAGCAAATCTGTCGTTGAAGGGGCAGCTTCTCTGAAATTGCAGTCAACTTTAAGCAAATAAAAGTGCATGAGCTCCAAAGCTGAGTTTGATGACATCATCTTTATAACACAGGGAGAATACATAAAATGACAAGGGATACTGTAGCTTTAAGGCCTAATTTTAAGTGTACCTTGGTCTGGTATTGCAGACAAACATATTCCACAGAGGCTGCTTGTGCATGACAAAGCAAAGTAAGAAGTAAAGTGAGAAGTGAGATTTCCATTGTAGAAGCTGATCTGATTCTGCCAGATGGAGTATACCTTAGACTACTAATCTCACTGATGGTGTCTAGGTGAAGTGGACATTGCTGACATGGGAGAACATGTGACAAAATGACTGACCGGCTCGGTTGTTGAAGCTGATGCATTGCTTCCTGCATTTGGGTTTGACCCTACACATGTATTGACCGTACAGAACAAACTCTTATGTAATGACTGACTGTTAAACCCTAGATACTGGACTTTATTGTTGCTGAAACAAACACCTTGCTACAAACAAAGGCTTTGTATACTTTTGCTGCATACATTGGCTGTATTTGAATAATATGCTGATGGACGCACTGAATATGTTCATCATTGTGTTTTCTGTTTGACCTTTTTTTCCCCCAGCAACTTCATGGCAACAACATTCATTTCTCTGACGGGTATGAAATAAAGGAGGATATTGGCACTGGCTCATATTCAGTCTGTAAACGCTGTGTCCATAGAATCACCAGTGTGGAATATGCTGTTAAGGTAAATGGATTTGTTATCTGTTTATATGATCCTTTTTAATATACAGTTCATTGACCAACATGACTATTGTGTCACAAGAAGAAACATTTGAATAGCCTTTTAATTGACAAAAAAATCTTGCTCAGATAGAAATGTTGAATTGGCATGCAATTATCACTCAGGCAGAAATGTAAATAATTACAGGTGTGCTCTGATCAGACACTGGGTCTTGCCGCAAGATGTTGCCAACCATCCAGACGCGGGTGTTACCATTTACAGGTTCTTAGCAGAAGGAAATTGTATTGTCACTGCACCCATTAAGAGTTCTGTCATTAACTTGCAGAGGAGTCGTGAATACCAAACTTAGACAGCTACTGGCTGAAGCCGTATCATCTATTGTGATAAATCCAGGTTCTGATTGGGATCCAACAGCTGTCCGGTTTGAGTATGGGGGCCACGTGGTCTCTCGTGGAGCCACTGCATATAACAGTCACCCCTAGTAGTGATACACATTTCAGCAGGATAATGCTTACCCACACTTAGCAATGGTTTGTCATAAATGCCTCTAAGCAGGCCAAGAAAGCTTTGCAATCTGTCAATCATCTGATTTATTGCCAGTCAAGCATTTGTGGGACCAGCTGGGATGCCAACTTCAGCAACCCAAGTGTTCAGTATCGCAGCCAGCTGCTACGTCTGTGGGTGACTGTACAAAAGGATACTATACAGAACCTCTATGCATCAATTCCCAAATCTAATCTTGTGTCCAGGCTAGACATGTCCTGGCAGGGTAACCAGAGCCTCATTTTAGTTGTACAGTTTTCCATATAAACTTATACATTCGCTCTAATGTTGAAATCACTTAAATATATCATCATTACATTGTCACATATAAAGTTTTATTTGATTTCAACAACTCCTTCTTGGTGTGGTATTGTTTTGTCAATGAGTATATATGCTACAACTTGGTTTTCAAAAAAGTAGATGTAGAAAACATGTAATCAAAATAAATATGGAAAAGACAAAATTTCAAATGTTTCCACTGAGAGATTTGATTGTTTTTGAAATGTATATGGCAATTTGAATTTGAGACAGAACCGGTGTTGCATCACCTCATTGCTTTTCCTAACCACACTGTGACCATTTGGGAACTGAGGAGACCCATTGCTGTAGTTTTAAAAGTGGATTGTTTTCGCATTCTTGCTGTATATAGGTTTTTTATTTCAGCTGCTTTACAGTTTGTGTCTCCATATTTTTTTTTAATGCGCAAAATGAACTGCAGACAATCCTGTTTAGCACCTGGACTGTTTGAGGAGCCATGCTGTTATTATATGTGCTTACTTGTTAACAAGGGAATCTTATTTTATATATACTGCTCACAAAAATAGGGGATACTTCAATATATCACCTTTTTCCTGTGAAGACGGTGCTACCAACGTGCGGAATGTAATTTGCTGAATTAGTGTCTAGCTAAAATAAGCAGATCACCACTGCCATGTGCAGTAATTTACCGCACATCATCATGAATGCTTTTGAACGGTGCACCGATAACAAGCTAGCTGTTCCTTTAGCACAGTACATGCATGATTTTCAAATAGAATTTTTAAATTTGAGTCAGCAGACAACAGAACACTTTTTCACATCAGCCTAGTTGATCTTAAAAGTCCATGGGTCAAGATAAAGCATTTCTGAATCCTTCTAATAGCTTAGAGGTTTTTTTGGTAATTATTTATTTTGCATTACAGAAATTGACCAGTTTTGTTTCCCCATACCAACATTCTTAAACGTGTTGCTGGCGACAATTTCAAAATACGCATAAATCCAATTTTTTTTCCTATTTTCATTCAGGTCTAGTTTTTAAATGATTTGGAATTTCATCTTTATTGATGTTTTTAGAATAAGCCTTTTATTTTAAATTTTTATTTATTTTTTTTAAAAAATTATTATTTTAGTAATTTTTGGGTGCAAAACTGGAAAAAGCGTCAAAGATAAAATACAGTAGTTTCCTAGTATATAAACATTATTTCTATAACTGGACTTGTTTTCTGTTTCTCAAGCCTTTGTCACATGCAGTCATAAGCCACTTTCATTGCAGATAATTGACAGAGCTAAAAAAGATCCATCTGAGGAGATTGAGGTACTCCTGCGATATGGACAGCACCCAAACATCATCACTCTAAAAGATGTGAGTCTTTCTTTGTCTTTATTATTTGTATTTATTTAGATTATTTATTTGCATAATTCTTGTCGTAAGTAATTTGTACGTAAAAAGTTGTTCTAGGAAAGAAGTGTTCACAGCATATACATGTCTGAATTTTCTTCCTCAATGTAAATAAATGCCAATCATTTGCAAATTGGCGTGTGTGCAAATCCCTTTGTCATACAATTACCATAATCCATACTCATGAGTAACAAATAATGACCTTAAAATAAAGACTTTGGACTTTCACAAGGTCACAGCCGAAATCCTCCAAAATATATCAGAAAGAATCAGAACAAACTATTCTGATGCAGAAATCTGTTTTCTAAGTGCCTTGATGATTAATGATGATGATGAAATGAATAAACTTGCAATATTCTACCCTGATGTTTTCTTACCAATGAGCCAACAATCTCTTATAATATCACTCTTCAAATATCTGTCAGCCGAGTAGCACTCCCACCTAGCCACTATAACATTTTGCATTACATATCAGTTGCACATTGACTGAATGGTAGTTGTTCTTATTCATATACAGTGGGGAAAATAAGTATTTGAGAACTACGTACAAAGAATGGAAAAGTCTGTTATTTGTATTGTAGGTACACTTCAACTGTGAGAGACAATCAAAAAAAAACTACCAAATCACATTGTTAGATTTAAAAAAAATAATGAATATGCATTTTGTTACATGAAATTAGTATTTGATACAATACAAAAACATAATTTAAAATTTGGTACAGAAACCTTTGATTGAAGTCACTTGTCCTGTTGTTCTTGGCCAAGTGTGCACACACTGTAGCAGAGATTTTGGCCAGCTCCTCCATATGGATCTTCTCCAGATCTTTCAGGTACCGGGGAAGACTCAGCCACAACCCATCTTGAATGCTCTTACTGAGGGAAGTCGATAGTTGGCCCAAATCTTACGACACATTACCCCATCCATCCTCCCTTTAAGGCGGTCCAGTGGTCCTCTTCCTGTCTGCCTGTCCTATTGTACAAAATGTGCCCCAAAATATGTTTCTACCTCCAAGGTTCACGGTTGTACTTATCTTTCTTTTTCCTCCAAACATAGCGAGTGAACCAAAAAAGCTTTAATTCAACCAAAAAGCTTTAATTTGGTCTTATCTGACCACATAACCTTCTTCCATGCCTTCTCTGGATCATCCAGATAGTCACTGGCAAACTTCAAACGGGCCTGGACATTTGCTGGTGTGAGCAGGGGGACCTTATGTGCTCTGCAGGATTTTAATCCATGACGGCTTAGTGTGTTATTACCAGTCATCTTTGAGATTGTGGTCCCAGCTCTCTTCAGGTCACTAACCAAGTCCTCCAGTGTAGTTCTGGGTGGATTCCTGACCTTTCTCAGAATCATCCCTAAGATCCCAAGATTGTTAGTCATCTGCGTTTTTTTTTCATTTTCTAATAATTGCATCAGTAGTTGTTGCCTTCTTACCAAGCTGCTTGCCTATTGTCCTGTAGTCCATCCCAGCCTTGTGCAGGTCTACATCTTTGTCCCTGATGTCCTTAGACAACTCCTTGGTCTTGGGCATGGTGGAGTGGTTGGAGTGTGATTGATAGGGGGCTTTTTAAAGGAAAAATGAATCGGTGAGAGTCAAAATTCCTGCTGGTTGGTAGGTGATCAAATTCTTATTTTTGAATTTTTAAAAAAGATTTTGTCTGTCATAGTTCAAGTGTACCTACGGTAAAAATAACAGACCTCTCCATTTTATGCTGGTTGGAAAACTTGTAAAATCAACAGTGAATCAAATACATATTTTCCCCACTGTATGCAAATGCATTGGTGTGCCTCGGTGCAAACCTGTGTAGTCGATAGTCCCTTTAATGTTTGTGATGGAGCCTAAGCAAGGGCACAGAAATTCTGTTTTACTTCCAGCTGTTGTTCTGAACTATAAATAAATTGTGATTATGCCATCTAAACCTTGTGGGATGAGGCATCTCACTTAGAGCTGGGAAAATTTATTCTCAGCAATCTCCCTATAGAATGTTCTGACATCCAAAAACAGCAGTAGAACAAGAAAAGCATCGGACTCGTTAAACTCTACTAATACACTAATAAATCATAATAAATCCCCATGATCTCTAAAGAAGCATTTTTACAACAGTACAGAACCAGTCATTTCCCTTAGGCAAGTTTATCACACCCCAAACACTGTTCAAATGAAACCATCCACAGTAACTCACTCACTGGCCATAACATAGTAATTCAGCAAATAACTGCCCCGTACAGGCTTGTTGGAAGTTTCTCTGACAGGCTGTAATCGAGTTCTTATTGAGTGTATTTATATTTCTATGTATTATGCAATTCTTAATACAGTACTTTAATTGAATTGCAGTTATGTCTAATGAGACTTTTTATGTCTTTTGGACGTCGCACACACATGCTGAGGAGCAGGCGGAAATTTTGACCATTTGCTAACATTTTGGAACTACAAGTATTTTCATGAATACATCCAATTATGAAAAAACTTTCTATTTTATGAACTATTTAGACACACATTGGTTCTGCTCGCATTCCATGAATGAGGCCTTTTGCCCTGTAGAAATAATACAAGATCAAGTTGTAGTGGACTTGAACTGGTACATTTGGAAGTTTAATTATATAAATGCTTTAGCATTGCTTTGATCACATTACATACAATCATATATAAATTCTGCTGAACTCTTCCTTATGACTTATTAGCAACTTATGCCCTGTGCTTGATCATATTGCATACATTGTAGAACAACAGGCCAAAAGCCAATTAAACTTTTTCCAATTAAAAAGTGTTTTTCCAATTATTTTGACCCACAAAGATACATGAAGACCAAAGAAAGCCAATCAAGTGCTGATTGTCAGTCATCTGGCCTAAACTACAATAAGTATTTGGGGGGGGGGGCACTTAAAAGACAAAGAAAGCCAAGCTTTCATTAACATTACTAGATGCTCTTTGGATTATTGGTAAACCATGCGTATGTGTTTGAGGGCAGCACAGTGGCTCAGTGGGTTCTGTGGGGAGTCTGTCCTCCCTGTGTCTGTGTGGGTTTACTTTGAGTACTCCGATTTCCTCCTACATTTACAAAGACATACGTGTTAGGTTAATTGGTGTCTCTAAAGTGACCCTTAGTGAATGACTGTGTGTGTGTGTGTGTGTGTGTGTGTGTGTGTGTGTGTGTGTGTGTGTGTGTGTGTGTGTGTGTGTGTGTG
>JAVSBV010004088.1:0-12868 GCA_033117975.1 Parotocinclus spilosoma | reverse complement strand
ACACACACACACACACACACACACACACACACACACACACACACACACACACACATACACACACTCTTACACACACATACACACACTCTTACACACACATACACACACACACACACACACACACACACAGTGTCTCACACACACAGTGTCTCACACACACAGTGTCTCACACACACGTGAAAGGCTGTTTTTTAATACATTAACACATTCTAGAAGACAGTAAAGTAGTCACCACTTTAGACAGTAGCCAGTCCATCTCACAACATGATGATCACAGGGGAGACCAAATGATTTAAGTTTTCAAGTATTTCTCCCATTTTAAGATGTGCAACAGTATGGGATTGTGGGCTTTTTTGACAATGCAAAAAAACAAATTATGGTTGAAATGTTTACAGAGATATCAACATATTAGCAAAGCAATAGGGTTTGCACAGTTAATTACTAGTAACCAGAAATAAAGACATGGTGCAGTTTTTCCACTTGTGTGTGTGAAATGGTAACTATTAAATTATTTAGCAACCCTTGATATTGCACTAGATAGACTAAAACCCAAGTCCCAACCCTCACCATTCCAGCTTCCCTGCCCCCGTTGATGCTGATTCAGTACCAACTGAACGTTGTAAAGGACTCTAAAATGTGTCACCTGGCATGATGAAGTGGTGGTAGCTCTGTTCTCTGTGTGATTTTGCCTAATGACACCATTATGAAACATCATCTCCCACTTGACTGAAGGCCTGTTTTTAATTTCAGCCATTTAAGTGATTTGGCTGAAAAACAGACTACACTCACACACTGCCTGTAACGTATCATTAATACATCTGAAATTTGAAACAAACCAACCCGATTCAAAATCGCTCTAAAATTTAAGACATAACTTAGATACATATTCAACCGCAAAATAATGGAACAAATAAAATACAGTGTGCTTACATATTTAATAGTGTACCAATCCACTGTGAGGCACAAATGAATGGGGGATGTTTTCATGTGTATTATTAGTACAAATCATTTTAATAAATATTGCTTAACAGTAATATTATCATATTAAATTAATTATAAAATAGTTTTGTTTACAAGGATTATTTATGGGCGGGAAAGTCTCTGTTTCTTCCAAGCAAAAGGCTGGACATGTTACAACATTGCTACAGCGACTTGCAATACGAAAGGCTCGGATACAAATTACATTTTTTAAACACTTAAATATCATGCTAAAATACAATTACACTAATTCAGACAATGTTTCAGTGTGTTGTTAGGAGACATAGATTAAAATATGCAAATGGCATTTCAAGCCAAAAATTGCTTAATAAAAAGTTGCATACACTCTTCCCATTAAATGTGTTTGACATAATGGAAGTCATTTTCCCAAATGAGGAATAGAAAGGTACCAAAGCCATGTCCATATAGTGTCAATTTTTTGGATTTGATGTTGAACATTAAATATGAATAATGACATATACATACCTTTCCAGGATGCACTGAATCAACAAGGCCAGGCTCATCTCTGCAGCCGCAGTAGCCATTGTCTGTTAGCTCCTGAAAGAGTTATTTCAGACACATTTGTGTGTTGTGTATGTGTATGTTTGATGTACTTTGTGTGTCTGTTTGTGGGTTTACCCTTTGTTTAAGACGACTCTTCACTTCTTTGATACCAATCTTAGCATGATCTTTGGCCTGCAAAAGACAAATTGTATTAACATACACAAATATGATGCTGATGCACTGCAAAGGCAAGACTGAAGCACTCCTCATGAGGTCTCCATACTCAAACCTGACTGACTTTGGATCCCAAACAGAACCGGGATTTGTCACTAAACACAACATGGTTCCAGTCCGGCGCAGCCCGGGTTTCTCATTTCAGGACACCACTGCAAATACAGCTGACTGGCTGCAAAAGGCAGGACAATTAATAGGCACTATGACAATACATTTCCTCCTGCTAAACACCTGGAAATGATCAGGGAATTAGAGCCAATGCTCTATTGTAAAAAGCTCTATATAAATAAGTAAATCTGACTTGTCTTGACTTAGATGCATGGCTTGGGTTACTGGGGCCGGAGTCTGGGTTCATATTTGGCCTGCCTGCCTCGTCACACCCTGATTTGATCATATTGTTCCTGTTCTGTCATCTCTACACTGGTTACCAGTTAAATTCTACTTTGATTATAAAATATTTCTTGTAACATATAAAGCTCTACACGGTCTGGCCCCACATTATCTGAGTGAACTCTTAGTGGGTCTTTACTATCGTACAGTCGTTACAACCCAGCTCTCAGGGGCTACTTTAAAGGTAGTGTACCTCTTGGTGAGAGATTTTTGACTGCTAGGCATGCACATACTCAAAGACATTGCCACTGGCAGCCAGCCATGGTCGCATTTGTTTTCAGTGGTGAGGTGAACGAGAAACCTGGACTGCTAGGGACTGTAAACATAACAATAAACATAACGATCATCTTTAGCGCCAGGTTTGAGTATTAAGGATTCGTGGTGACTGCTACAATCCTGCCTTTGCTGAGGAGCAACACACAGGACTAGCAGCAAATACCATGAGCAACCTCCATGGTCTCCATGCCTAAGCGCATCTTGTATTCAGGCTACAGATTGCCTAACAGGGTACTAGGGTACTAAAGCTTCCTCTCAATTGTACAGTTTTCCCCAATAAATCCCCAGTATAGAAACCGCATATAACATAAAACTTTTTCTTACTAAATTTACTTTTTTATGCTTTACCTCAATTCAAAAGAATTCAAAGAATAGGGAGGCATTCCAGTGGGTAAAGGCCAAGAGCTTAGGCTGAACATGTTTGCAGGAAGACACATGAGGTCATTTCTTCACATGGATTATGTTCACAGCATTTTAGGACATTTCAGGACTTGGTCATTCTCAACCTTAATTAAGTTAAATGATTCAGTAACCACTCGTCAGTTGACTTGTGTGCAGAACTGTGCTTAGGAAATATACATTGCTTCATAAACATTCCAATCGAGTCCTCAGTTAACCTAATGCTTTGGACTATGGGAGGAAACGGAATCACTACAACCACAAAACATTAATATTGTAAACTATCTACGGGATGGAAAATAATCCAATATAACTATTTAAGATATTTTTTTTTCTTAATACTGTAGAATGCTTTGGGAATTTGTAGAAAACTGAAGTAGTTGCAGACAGTATGAATGTGAGATTTGTTCTGCATTAATGCAAAAACATATATCATGACAGAGCCTGGACTTGTTGCTGATAACATGCTGGATGATCCTTTTCATCTGTAGAACGAAGACAGTTTTTTTCCAAAAAAAGATGTGCAATACTGATTAATCTAACCACAGTACATGTTCAAACGTAATGGTCCTTTATAAATTGCTCTGAGCACCGAGACTCGTTTAATAATATTATGTCATTTAAAGTTGGATTTACAAAGTGCTTTTTTTTACAATTTGCATTTTCTCAAAGGGTCTAGGGACCTTTAGGATCGTAAATCCTTACGTAGTGTAAAGGGAGAAAAATACAAATCTCACCCAATCTTTTCCTAATTGTGAAAAGTGTTGTAGGCCTGAAATGCAGAAATGTATGTTTATTAAACAAATGGCATGAAGCTGACGAGACAAAACAGTAAATGCAGTATCTCAGGTTCATACTGTCCACAATTAAATAACAATCAAAAGTGAATATGCAACCCCAATTCCAAATATAAATATACAATAAGCAATTCCATTTGGGACGTTGTTTTAAACTTAAATAAAAACAGTATACGATGATCTGCAAATCCTTTTTAACCCATATCCAACTTAATAGACTACAAAAATAAGATATTTAATGTTCAAACTGATAAACATTATTGATTTTTTACATTTTATATTCACTCAGTTTGAATTTGAAACACATTCCAAATCCACAGTGGCATGTTTATCCTCTTTGTTACATCACCTTACCTTCTAACAACACTCAATAAGTGTTTGAGAACTGTGGAAGCTAATTACTGAAGCGTTGTAGGTTGAATTCCTTCCCTCGTCAGACCACACGACGTGTGTTTCTGGGTGTTGTTGATATATAGATAGATAGATTAAACTTTAATCTATCTATGTCATTGCTCAATACAAGTACAAGGCAATGAAATGCAGAAGTGCAAATAGTAGCAATCTGCAAATATGTTTAAATTTAAGTTCAAATTTAAGTTGAAAAGTGCAAATATGAAAAAAAACCTACAGATACAGTGAAAATGGTAGCATGTGATAAATAAGGATATGTGTATAGAAGTTATATATATATGTATGTATGTATGTATGTATGTATGTGTGTGTGTATATATATATATATATATACGAAAATCCAGTGATGGTAAGAGTGCTGCTTTCAGATGACTGAGGACCAGTTTCTCAAAGCACTTCAGAACAATTGGTGTCAGTGCAACAGGCTGGAAGACGTTCAGATGTGCTGTAGGCCTCAGCATTGCCAGATCTGAAAGCAGTGTCACACGCCTTTAGTAGTAGACAAACTTCAGCATTCATCCAGGGCTACTGATTAGGAAAGGTTTTGACATGTTTGACAGAAATTACATTGTCAATACATGTGTTAATATAGTCCATGACAGATGAGCTGTATGTGTCCAGGTGTGTGTCTGAGTCCATTGTGGCTTGTGAAGAGAACATCAGTGTTTAGAAACCGATTCTGTAGAGAGGAGCCCCTTTTGTCCACACTTTACCTGTCCTTGTTGATGGTTTCACACGCTTGGCACATACTTGGGGAGCAGGCACAATGATAGGTGATCAGACTGTCGTCTTGTAAAGGTCTGGAATGTTTGTGTAAACATGGTCCAATGTGTTGTCTCCTTTGGTGGGACATGAGACATTCTGCTGAAATTTTGGCATAAGAGTTCTAAGTGGGAGTGATTAAAGTCTACCACTCGGTTTAGATCTTATCTGACCGATCGGTACCAGTTTGTTTATGTAAATAATCAACACTCTAAGATCTTAAAAGTAAAGTACGGTGCCCCTCAGGGGTCCCTCGTATACCCTGTATATGCTACCTTTAAGCTAAATTATTTGTTAGCATGGCATTCGTTTTCACTGCTATGCAGATGATACACAGCTGTACATATCAATTGATCCAAATGATGACATTACAATCAGTAAAATTGAGAATCTTAAGAAAGTACAAAATTGGATGTCATTTAATTTCTTTTTACTATACTCAAGATAAAACTTTTGAGCTTTTTTTTAGTTGGACCCAAGACTGCATCTATTCTAAACCTGGATGGCTATTCGTTAACACCCAGGCTAACTGTAAAGTCTAGCTCCAACCCACTGTTGGGGAAGTTGCTGTTGAGCCACATCTCAGAATCAGGATGTTATTCTGATCCATGATCCCTCTCTGTGATGTGGGCCAGAGTTTCAGCTCATCCATTTTATTCATCAGAGACCAAACGTTAACAAGGAAAATGCTGGGAAAAGGTGGTTGGTGCGGATTTAGCTTCAGCTTAGCCCGTAGTCTGCCTTGCTTTTGTTCGTGAACTCGCTGTCTGCAGTCCACGGTGTCCACTGGATTTCCCGAGGAAGTTGTACGTCTTAACGTACGTCTGTGGTAATACCCATTACAGAATGATGTTGGTTTTTAATGCAGTGCCATGACATACATGGGCATACAATGTTGGTTTTCGTTTCAATATTAAATATCTCGACTTTGTAGTGTATCTCATTTAATATGGGTTGAAAAGGATTTGTAAATAAAAACAGTATATGATGATGTAGGACTGTGGTGGCCTAGTGGTTAAGGAACTGGACCCAGGGTTCAAATCCCACCTCTGCCAAGCTGCCATGGTTGGGTCTTTGAGCAAGGCCCTTAACCCACAATTGATTGGATTGTAAGACTGTATAAGTTGTAAGTTACTCTGGATAAGGGTGTCTGCTAATGGCGTAAATGTAAAATGTAAATGACTTGCACAACATTTGAACTTCATTGGTATTGGGGGTGCGTGTGTGACTTTGACGTGTCTTTTATATGCATTTTCTATACTTTCCCCATTTTTCTGACTTGGGAACCTACAAACAGGTATAACATCACTATCAGCTTCAATGGCCATTTTAGCTACAGACACAATGTTACATCAGTATGTAATGTTACTTCAAAACTAGTCATATACAGCATATACTCAGATTGGGCAAGTTTTGCATAATCAGTTAAACTAATGGGCTGTGGGAAGAAATTGGAGTACCCGAAGTAAACCCACAAGGACACGTGGAGGACATTAAAACTCCACAGTGGTAGGACTCTGGCCAGTCCACCTTGTGATCAAACTCAGGACCTTCTCACTGTAAGGTGACGGTGCTAGCCATACATCTTATGGGTACATACATCTTATCTTATGTGTTGTGCTGTGATATGATGTTATGTGATGTGATTGTAGTGGGTTGGCAAGTTCCCAGTACAAAACCATTATTTGCCAAAGTAATCATTTCTGATATCATTCAAATAGAGCAGCATTTGTATAGATCACATTTTGCTAAAGTTCCACCCAGGAGTGATCAAAGTTATCAGGAAGGAAATGAACATACAAACTTGTAAACAGTCCTCATAGCAGGGTTTGCTTTTGTCTTCACTGTGTTAAAAAAGGCCCCGCCACCTTTCTGTGGATAAGACGCAATGTTAGTGACATGAAAAGGCAAATATACAGAGAAATGAAACACACATTTGGATCTACACCAACCTTGAATGTGATAAGCCACTGATGGTATACATTATCACTTCCTGTGGAAAGCATAACTACAAATTTATTGAAATACAATTTGAAACAATTTGATAAGTTTTACATGCACTATAAAATGGAAAGTGGGACTGTGGTAGCCTAGCTAGTTACTTCCGTAAATGTAAATGAAAGCTTATGTACATATATATTACTGGACACACCATCAGCACTTTTCCTGGATCTATTGGGTGTTTCCGCTCTACAACAGCACATATCCTCACTTCCAGGTGCACTGATGAGACAAGCTTGTGTACTGATGACAAACTACAGTAACTGCTCTGCCCTCACAGCACTCCTCCAGAGCCACAGTGACCTTCAAGGTCTCTCTGCTGCATTGATGGCACTGTGGATGGCTTCTCCTCCTCTATTCCATGATGCCCAGCTCGCTCTAAATAGTAAGCGAACTGCAAAGTTCCTGCAACCAATCTCTACTGGGCAGCACCTTGGTCTCTAGCCACCTTATCAACAATCACTAACAAGATTACCATATTTGTGAGTGTCCTCTCAATAGCTCCCCTCGGGTGGACTTCCCACAGCATTATCAATACCAGGTGTACCAATTGCTTTGGCAGTGTGTTGCTGTACTTGGTAGCAGACCCAGCTATCTTCTGACATAACTGCTAGGTTCTTCTGACATCTGTAGTATATCATGCTGATACAGGAATGCTTTAAACGCCTCTTGAAGTCCTAAATGATCAATTACAGCCAGTCATCCATCCAGTTTCTGCAGTTGGATTGAATAGATGCAACACCCCCCAAAGAGCTTTCAAACACCGTGCTTTAATTTACATTTACAGTATTTAGCATACGCCCTAATCCAGAGCGACTTACAAAAGTGCTTTAAGACATTAATGCTATGTAATAGTCAAAATTGCTGTATCCACCCATATTGTTTTATCAGAACTGATCTGTATTTTGAAGCTCAAGGCCCACTACATCAGATTTTCAAGACCATTCAAGATTCAACTGCAAACTGGAAAGGACTCTGTTTTAGCCGCCAGGCCATACATGAATGTCCTGATTTGATTATCCCAACCTCAACCTTTTTGCCAGTCTGATATATTCACAAGGAGAGTCTCAGCCTCAAATTGCTGTAGCTGTCAATAAGATTTTTAACTTTGTTTAGGACTATATTCTTGAGCCATATTAATATAGCCTAACACTGTCAAGTGTTAAGATTAAGGTCACATTAAGGTCTTTAATTTTACTATGCCATTCCAAAACTCACATTTTCTTATTTTTAATATTTAGGTGTAGACTGGTTTACAAGTTTAGTATGCTTGTCTTGCTTTCTGAGCTAGGTTTCAGTCTCAGATCACAAACATACAACCTGATAGTTTCCATTGGAATTCTTGCTTCAAACATGATCTAAGCATTCATGTACTTGGTGAGTAATTGTTGCCTTCATGTTAATTCCATGGATCTTGGGAATTGTTTTGCAGGTTGGTATTGGTACATTTTAGAGACATAATCTTACCAAACATGTCTTTGGAATGTACCCAGTAGTACCCATAAGGAACTCACGCAGACATAAGGAGAACATGTAAACTTCACACAAACTGTATAACTGTGACTTGAAAACAGGTTTCTGGAGCTCTGAGGCAACAGCGCTAACCACTGTGCTCACACAATCCAAAATAAATGTTTCCAAAAGTTCAGCATTTCAGATAACAGGTAAAGTTCATACAGCAGTGTAAAGCAAGAACTCAGGATCATGTGAACTGTAACTCTGTCTTACCAGCATATTCCCCCATATTAATCTCTTCCTCAAAAACATCACTGAAACCTTCACCAGAGTTCAGCAAGTCCAAACGGCCATCTATGAACTACAAAAAGAATAAACAAAGAAGTAAATAAATAATAATGAAAATACAAATGAAAATAAACATTGAAAATCAATCAAATTAATTGAAAATCAAAACATTTGCAGCAGTCACAGCTTTGCAGATAAGGGTATTCCAGTTTTCAATTTGAGAAAAAAATTGCTTTCTGTTTTTCATCGTTCATCAAATTTCTGTGGTCCTGTACCCATTTTAACCATTCCTATTTACCAGTACCAAATATCTGTTTTCTATGTAATGTATACACTGTAATCAACAAGAGTCAGTATAGAGGAGGGAAACCAAGTAGACATAAATCTGTTTTTCAAAATATACAGTACAAAAGAATCATGGCCAAAAATGCATTAATTCATCCAGAAAGTTGTGCGTCTTTCCTTTCTTTGCATTAAAACAACAAAGTTTCTGATCTTATTTCACACACAAGTCGTACTGCTTTATGCATGGCACATTTTACAGATTTTACGAGACCATTTGATTTCAAACAGGTAAGCACAAATGCCACATATAAGCCACATACAACTCATAGTCACAACCAGTTTAAACAGATAAAAGTCAACCCCTGTGCAATGTGAAACAGAATAGTAGAAAAGCATGGGAAATATAAAGGGTACAAGTCCATCTACAGAGATCATAGTGTCCCTTAGTCCACTGTATACAACATCAGCAAGAAATTTGCCCATTACATCTGTCTCTAGAAGTTAACAGAAGAGCAATGCTGAAGAGAGATTGTGGCAAATAATTGTACAAATGGTGAAAAAAGATCCCTGACCATCTCCCAAACAATTATTGCTGTTCTAGTTGTAGTTCTAGTTGTAGAGCCATAGTACAATAAAGTGCACACAAATTATCCATCTCTATCTGTAGGAGTTTCAGGACAATCATAAAACTACTTCCTGTAATTCTCAAAAACAAATTAAACACCTAAATGAAACAAAATATGTATAAAATCTTTTAAGTATATCATTGTTAACATAAAGAGCTTGTTAAAGAAAAAGCACTGGGTCATTGAATGCCTCAGATGTTTACATGGCATCATGAACACAAGTGCAATGCAGGCAAATCATACATCAAAGATCAAAGGTTGAAGGCAAAGCACTTGACTGCTCATATGTGGCCTTCACTTTCACAGAATCTGAGAAAACACCTGTGGAGACCTGGAACAGAACAGTGCTCCAAAAATTATATGAAGAAGTAAAAAAAAAAACCTGATTTCAGGTCTCTATGTTCATTGGATGTGCTATGACATCCGTAGTGTTCCATTATTGTTATTCAACTAATGTTCATATTGGACAAAAAGTCATATTGGACAAAAAGCTTCCTGATATAAACTCAGTACTAATAATATTAACTAGAGTGCCGACATTTTTGGCCATCTTGTATAGTTGTTTGCCTAAGCTCTACACTTGAATTACAACCAGCTTAGATCCCAGTTTGACCAATTGTGTAAAATAATATTGTGTACTTGCATACTTCTTTAAAAAACTGAAGCTGTGTAGCATTCTGAAGAAACTGTCTCATGGTGCTGGATCTGTGGGTGATAAAGGCATCCTCATTGAATGTAATTGGCTCTTCCTGTAAATAGAAACACAGGGTAAACAGATTTTTTTAACTGACAGGGAACTTTAATGTTCATTGTCTAACAGATACGGGAATAAGGTCTAATTAAGGTTATAGCTGGACATGCACAGCCCATGGACTAAGCAGTGTAGGGTAATATTCAAATTGGACAATATTTTAATTTTTGGCCAGACAGTGTATTTAAGTTGCTGTCTGATTCTTGTGAACTTACTACTACTACTAACTAACTTAGAACTCTTACAATTACAGGCAAGCCAAGCCCTTCTTTTTTTTCCTCAAAACTTTAAGCAGAAAGTGAATTAAAGCTGGATTGGGGAAGTTCAACGAAACTGATTTAAAACGCACATACCACAATTTAATCTTTCATTGTAAATTGTGTTTTAAACCTAGTATTCAGGCTGCATTCAAAATTCTGAATTAATATATCATTAAATAATAAATGGCCATAATGTAAAACACAGATTATTGATTTGCTAACTTGCCATTTGGAGTAACAAGTAACACAACTACAACATCTTTCTTTATTCAGTCATGGACAAAATTTTTGGCATCCCTACAATCTACCCAGACAATGAAGTATTTATCCCAGAAATGTATTGCAATTACACACGCTTTGTTATACATGTTATTTCTTTGTGTGTATTGGAACAACACATAAAAAACAGAAATAAAAAGCCAAACGTAATATAATTTCATTCATTCATTCAACTATTTTGGTTTACACCGTTTTGAAACAATAACTGAAATCAATAGCTTCCTATCGTCAACAAGCTTCTTCCACCTCTCGTCTGGAATTTTGGACCACTCTACTTTTGCAAACGTTTTTTGAATGATGTCTTTTCCCAACAGTTATTTTAAGCTTTCCCCACAGGTGTTCAGTGGGATTTAGATCCAGACTCTCCAGTGCTTTGTTTCCATCCACTACTGAAGTAGGTTTGAGATCATTGACCTGCTAGAAGACCCATGACCTAGGACGCAAACCCAGCTTTTTGACACTGGGCACTACATTGCGAACAAAAATCCTTTGCTAATCTTCAGATTTTATGGTGCCTTGCACACAGTCAAGGCACCCAGTGCCAGAGGCAGCAAAACAACCCCAAAACATATTTGTTCCTCCACCATATTTGACTGTAGGTACAGTGTTTTCTTTGTAGGCCTCACCCCATTTTTAGTAAACAGTCGAATAATGTGCTTTACCAAAAAGCTCATCTGATCTGGTCATCTTGGTCTCATCTGTCCACAAGATGTTTTGCCATAAGGATTTTGGCTTACTAACATTTTGGAAAATTGCAGTCTAGCTATTTTATGTCTCTGTGTCCTCCTGGGTCGTTTCATTTCATTCAAATTTGACAGATAATTTCGCACAGACACTGATACACCTTGAGCTTGCATGACATCTTGAATTTCTTTGGAACTTAATTGAGGCTGCTTATCCAGCATCCGGACTATTCTGGGTTGCAACTTTTCATCATTTTTTCTTTTTCGTTCTGTCTACAGCCAGGGAGAGCAGCTACAGTTCCACGGGCTGTAAACTTCTGGAGAAACTTCTGTATCTCTGGAAATGGACATTTAACCTTGGGATTGTTGATATTTGTCCACAATTTTGGTTCTCAAGTCCTCAGACAGTTCTCTTCTCCTCTTTCTATTCTCCATGCTTAGTGGGGCGCACACAGACACACAATGCACAATATTAAGTCAACTTCTCTCCTTTTTATCTGGTTTTAGGTGTGATTTTTATATTGCCTACATCTGTTAGTTGCCTAAGGTGAGTTTAAAAGAGCATCACATGCTTGATACAGATATTTGTCCGCAATTTTGAAAAGGTGCCAACAATTTTGTTCGTCCCACTTTTGGAGTTTTGCATGAAATTATATATCACATTTGGCTTTTCCCTGTCTTTTCTGTGTTGTTCCATCACACAAAGCAAATAAACATGTGTATAACAAAACACATGTAATTGAAATACATTTCTGGGATAAATACTTTCTGGAAAGATTTCAGGGGTGCCAACAATTTCAGCCATAACTATAACAAAAAGGTGTTAACGTTTTTCAAAATCTTTGCAAAAGAAAAACACTTTGGGTTTATTTTTTTATCAAAAACTAATAAGAATCATGTGTTCAGTGAAATCTTGTAGTGAACTTAATTGCACAATCTTCCATTTTCTGAAAGCATATTTTTTATATAAAAAAGGAAGTTGCATGTATTTATTCTTAATCAGAAATAACCATACCAGCTTGTTTTACTAAAAAGGGAAATCTGCTATCTAGTCTCCTGCTGCAGCAATGTTAACTTCAACTTTTCAGTGAGGCATGTATGTCTTTGCTCTTTCTGTTTAATAATTCTTAACTTTGCTGTGGGAGAATGCCATTTGTAATACCATCTGAAATTTATGCATAATTATGTTTGTGGTGGACACATTTATTCATTTTCTCACTCCAGAATGCCCTGGGCTCTTATTGGAGAGCAGGGTACCGCGAAGGAGGAGGGATTAATAGGTTAGCAGGAAGGGAGTTGGTTTTCCCGTTTAGACTAAAGAGCTGCATTCTGATCCGTGTCTCCTTTTTACTCGACTCCTACATTGGTGACCCCAATAAAGAACATGTCTGTTACTGACGACAGCTCGCCGTCTGCAGCTGCGTCTCCAGCCATATTTGCTGCAACGGTGAAGCTTCCGGAGTTTTGGCAGCACGATCCAGAGCCTTGG